>CAOLHI010004393.1:0-123498 GCA_948474755.1 Ctenosaura bakeri | reverse complement strand
ACAACCCTAACCTAATTCATTGTCACAGTGTTATCAGGACAAAGTATTTCATGCTATTTCCCCCTTATTTTAACATTGTAACTAGAGGTCAAAGCATCAATAACTTGCTAAAGACCAACCAGTGACCAAGTAGGGTCATGAACCCAGAGATAGAAGAACATAGTTAATTTATATTTTTGGAACACATAGTTGGTATTTTCTTAATTCATAATGCTAAGAAATGAGTGGGAAGAAATTGTCAAAATTAATCATATGAGTGGCAGAAATGTGGTTGATATAAACTACTAATTTTTTTTTTAAAGTCTGTCTTAATCTTTGGTGCCTTTGGCTTTCATGGCTCAGAGACTCAAAACAGAGAAGCAGCTGGAACTTCTAAAACATGTTGGAATCATGCCACCCTCCAGATCTTCAGACATTTTTAGATTAAATTCCCACAATCCTTCTCTATTGGCTATGCTGGCTAGGTCTGATGAGAGCTGGAGGGCCACAGACTTTCAGGATCTTGATCAGTCCAGATAGTTCAGTCTTGGAAGCTTTGCTAATCACTTAGCCTGACAGCATTCCAACAGATGGGACAGCAAAATTCTTATGGTTTAATGCCAACATTTGTTCTGTTTAGGTTCATTTTTTAAAAATTCCCTTATTTTTCAAAAGGGAGATGCTTAAATACTCTAAAGGCACCAGAACTTGTCTCATCTTGGAAGCAGGGTAAGCCATGGTTAGTACTTGGATGGAAGACAGCTAATGAATACCAGATGCTGTAGACTATATTTCAGAGGAAGGAACTGGTAAAACCACCTGTTGCCTAAGAAAACCCTATGAAATTCATGGGGTCACCTTAAGTTGACAGGCAACTTGAAGGCACATATATACATACCCAAAGGAATGGCAGCCATATCATGGTACACACAGCTAATGCAGCTACAATTAGTCATGTAGGTCTGGGACTCAAGTTGGCAAGGGCTGAAATTTACTTTCTGTCCAGGTTGTAATTAAGAGACAAAAGTGGGGGGAGATGCTCAAAAAGATATTTATCTTGAGCTCAGTGGGAGGCAGCAATATGTGAAAGAAAGTTTTTAAAAACATACACTGCTTTGATGTGTGGATGCAGGAAATACCTGATACATCTTCCCCCTCATGCTTCTTAGTTGTTTGAGAGAGTCACAAACATAATAAGAGAAACTATTTAATCCAGACTAATTGGTACAAGAAACCATGTAACTTCATTTCTGAAGGAACTGCACGGACTGCCAATACGCTTTCATATGAATTCAAGCTGCTGTTGATAACTTTCAAAGTCCTAAACGGTTGTGTTCACCCACTCCTTGGAGACCCAATTGGTGCTAACCTTGGCATCATTTTGGCACCCAATCAAAACTTGGCTTTTTATTAAAACCTTTGGGTCTCTGATTTTATCCAGGTTGCACATGTGCTATGCTTGCACTATTTTATATGGTTTTAAATGTGTTTAAATGTGGAAAATGATTTAATATATTGTTAGTCTTTTAAAATTATTATTTATCATTGTAAATTGATTTTACTGTAAAATACCCTGGTATTTTCAGCTATAGAGTGGGATATAAATATCTGAATACATAAGTAGGTGTGGATTTGAACATTTCATGGGTAATTTCTATCTCTTGGGTACTTCCTTTACAAAACACTTTTTTAAAGAAGCAAGCAGCGGGACAGTTCTAGTCCATTTCCCTCAGGCCCTATGCCTGCTTGTGTGTTGAGACAAACCTCTGCTTCTGTAACAGGAACCAAAGCTGTTGGTAGTGAGTTGAAGGAGTGTCATTTTACAATGTTTAATTATTTTCTTAGAGAAGTCAGCTTGGCATTGAGTAAATTATATTTGAACCACTTACTCCTCTAACATATAAAAGTCAAAGTTTATTTGTCTGTGTCAGGCAAAGATTTCATATGATTGGCTGCCAAAGAAGATTCTGTGGAATCTTAGGGTTTGCAGTTTAGGGAGAGGCCTTCAGAATTATCAGCCAGAGAGCTCTAGGGCCTCAGTCAACTGTGTTTGTCTTGAATAGGATGGTTGCTATGGAGACAAGGCTTAGCAGCAGGGAGGAGGGCAAAGTCTTCTCTCAGGAACCCAACCTGTGTATGTTAATAACTCTGAATACAGATTGGATTGGGGAATATGGGGAAACATTACAGGTACTGGACAAAATAGTTTGTGGAGTTAGAGACACAGAATCTCAAATCTTTCTAATAAGTATTACCTATGAGAAAATAAAATCCCAGGCAACACCGGGTATATACACTAGTTGTTTATAGGAATAGAATTAGTGAATTCAAATGGGCCTTAATCCACTTGTTCATCTCAACCAGAGGGGATCCATTGAATGAATGGAATCTGTTTTAATCCTGCAAGACACCTTATGTCCTAGTTCTAGGAGGAAAGTTAGATATAAATAAAATTAACAAATTCCATTGAACAAATATAGACTTGTCATTTAGCAACTGATCCAATGGGCCTACTCTAGCTGGGACCAGCATTTGGATTTAGGCCATGCTCTTTTCCTAGATGTATTGGAAGTTGCTGGAGTTTGTAGTATTTGATGCTCTAGTTCTGGGGGAAGTGGTGTGAAAATATCCAAACTACATTTCTGTTGGCCTGGACTATATTCTGGCAATTCCTGAAACCAACTGGAACATTTTATTGCCACCTTCAGATGAGTTTCTTTTTAATTCTGAGACATAACGCAACAATATTCTCCCTTCTCTTCTCTTCTTCTTCTTCCTCCCCTCCCTTCCTCTCTCAGAGCTATAGTGCAACAGTGATATGGTACTTTTGCACTATAACATTAGAAATCTAAGGGGAAAAAATTAAAAATTTGAGAGAAGGGACCATTTGCCTTTCAAATCATAGGAATATCTTAGCAAACCACATGCTGCTTTTTCTTTTTAAAAAAATCCATTGGAAGAGCTCTAGTAATTATCCAATAAACCCCTACAAACAGTCTTCCAAAGGAATGGAACAAATCATTGTTGTTACCTCTATATTTATCAAAAGCTCAAGGAGTTATATCATAAGAATGTTCATTTCTTTAGGGAAGACTGGAAGAGCCCTACTTCTTGGAATCGACAACGACTTTCCACACTTGCTTTACCTAATTTGATAATGAATATCAAATACCATGAGAACCAGAGTCATGTAGTGGTTTCAGCATTGGACTATGACTCTGGAAACGAGGGTTTGAATCCCTGCTCAGCCATGGAAACCCAGTGAGTGACCTTGGGCAAGTCACATTCCCTAAGCCTCAGAGGAAGAAATAGGTTTTCCTTAGGGTCATTGTAAGTTGGAAATGACTTGAAGGCACACAGCAACATCGACAATCAAACGTTGCTGAATTGATAATATCAAATACTTATTTCAACAAAAGGAAATAGTAGAGTTTTGCAATTCTGCCTTTTTATATTAGTTCTTAAAAGATGTCACCTTCTGGAAAAGTAACCTATGTAAACAACATTGAAAAAGATTCTTCCCACTGTAAAGTTATATGCTAATGAACTCAACTTGAAATAATGACTAAAACTCTAATTAGAGAAAATGTGCAAAAAATTACTTTTTAAAGAAAGGTTAACCTCACTATCTTGCTATTAGAGCAGCAAGCATATTCGAAATGAGGTTGACATCTCGTTTAAAATTAGCTACAGGAAGCAGGAACTTTGCAAACTGAAAAAAAAAAAACCACTCATTACTCTTTGTCATAATGTTAAGAAGTAAAGAAGGTAATCAAGCTTAGCTTTAAATAAAGCTAATGGAAATGTTGTGTTCTGCTTCTGGAAACTTATCTATTGAATGCAGAGGTGAGAGTGCACAAATTGGGAACGCTAATTACTATCATCAATTTCATGGAACAATTCTACAACTAGTATCCTTTGCAATAATAGCTGCAGTTCTGAGATTACTTACCTGGAAGTAAGGCATTCTGAAATTAATGGGGTTTAGTCTGGAATAACCATGCTTATGATTAGGAAAACACCTCACTGTCAGCATTACTTAATGACAGGGCTAAAAATTCCAAAGAAAAAAAAGTTAGCCAATAAGCACAAGAAATGATATAACATAAGTGGTTTTATGCTATGTCAGGCCACTGATGTATTATTTTATCTAGTAACTTATTTATTTCATTTATATCCTGGCTTTCTCTCAACATGGGATCCAAGGCAGCTTGCAACAAATTAAACATGATTGTATTTCTCTGATAGGAACCAGGACCTAGGATTGAGGATCACATATATTGGAGTGCAAAAGATTTTCACAAGCACAGTCCTTTACAGGCTGGATTATTTAGGGTGTAACCTCACTATATACACTAAAGCCTATATTTCTAGGTTCATAGGATTCCCAGCTGAAAGTCTTTTAAATCAGCAATAAATGTAAATGTTAAATTGGATGTGGAGGAACTTGCAAGAAATAAGATCAAGACTAATTAGCTTGTTTTAATGAAATAATAATCTAATTTACAATTATTTGTTGTATCATAACTGAAAAAGAAAGTTGAAAGATAGTTGCCTCTATCAGAGTTTTTTCATCAGAACACATGGTGAAATAAAAAGGGAGCAATAAATGAATACATATATAGTTCATTAAAGCTCTATGATTCTATGATCCTTCAAAAATCAACCTATCTATCTATCTATCTATCTATCTATCTATCTATCTATCTATCTGTCAGTGACAAGCTCCACATCAGTGGGGCAGTGAATCCAAACTGGGTTTTTGTCTGAAGCTTAAAGTTCTTATCTAAGGTGCTGGGCCTTTGGAGTGGGGACAGGGTACTTTACTTTGGATAGCTTCGTTAAAGTTCAAGGTAAAACATGGCATGGATTCACCACCTCACTGATATGGAAGCTACTTGATATGTTGTGTCCGGAGGAAGCCTCCTTGCATGTAGAAGGGAAGAGGAGAGCAAAGATGATGAGCCCCAGCTGGAAATGGAAGGGTATGCAATGCTATCATGGTTCATCCCAGAGCCTGGTTCATCCCAGACAGCAGCTGTAGAACAGGAGGAATAGACAGAGGCACTTCACCCTCTCCAGCAACATACATTAAAGTACAGAGAGCAAAAAGTCAGGAAACATCCTGCTCCACTTTAAATATAGGATGCTAAGCTAGTAATGACAGCCAACACAGTGTAGTGGTTTGAATGTCGGACTACAACCCTGGAAACCAGGGTTCAATTCCCTGCTTGGACATGAAAACCTACTGGATGACCTTGGGTGCATCACATACTCTCAGCCCCAGAAAACCCTATTACAGTTTTGCCTTCGGGTTACCATATATCAGAAACAACTTGAAGTCACACAGCAATAACAAGAACAAGCTAGTGAGTCCATGTGGGCTAATTAACTGCTGGCTATAAATTAGCTCAGCTCAGGCCATCCCATTGTTGCAAAACAATAGCACCCAAACATCCATGCAACTCTGTCTGATATCTCTGGCTTCCTGGCTCTTGGACCTTTCCTATGTACTTTCAGAGCTAATCTTTCTGGCAGTTCCTTTCTCACCTTTGGACTCTGCTCAGGACTGCTTTCTCCCTTTGAACCTAGGACTGCCTGGATCATGCTCTGGTTTGTCAACCCCAAATAAGCCTTGGGAATGGCCTGGCTTTCCCCATTAGTTCTTGTGGACTATGGGTGTGCTTAACTAGACACTGATCAGCTTTAAACAGGACACCCTCAGTTACCAGAAAAATCTATTATCCATTTTCACTCAGAATGTTTTTGTGCTTGAAAAAACAAGCTCTAAAGAGATAAAATGGTCTCTTTTATTTCTGTTTTTCATATCACTTTCAGGTCACAATCATCTGGCAAATACCCCTGTGCTATAGTTAGAATACACATTTTCTTAAGGCTTATTTTAAAGGGATGAAACTTCCATAGCTTAAAAAAAACACAGTAAAATAAAATAGCCATCTGTTGGCAGAAATGAAACAATATACATGGAATTAAACTGATGAGCAGCTAGCAATTGAAATAATCTAGGTAGACAAGACAAAATTAACGCATCAAAGGCATTCAGATTGCAACAAGCATTTATGAGACACTTGGGGGAACTCAGTGTTGGGGAATGATCCAAGTTAATCCAAATTGTATTTGTTTTTCATTTGACCACTTAAATGACTAATCCATCTGTAATGTGAATGCTTTTTCAGATAACATATTTGTAGGTGCCTGAGCTATAATTTTTCTAACTTGAATTTGTGTTTATTTTATTTCATTATTTCTATAACTGACAGTGAAATTTGAATTTGATCCTGTTCCATGGTGTTGTAGCAAATTTTACACAGATTTACACTCATCAGCAGCCCATCAGTTAACTGCAGTGGACTAGTTTTCCAGTCCTATAGATCTGTTTGAGCTGCAACTCTTCTTACAGCTATTTACACATTTATAGCAGAAACCACGTGGTTCAAGACTTCCTGTAGTTCAAGCCCTCACTGCAAATGACCATTTCATATTGGTATGCAGAGATACTTGTTCCTATTAAACATTTCTCACTTTTTTGACCTTGGATGCCATTTTCTAATGAGGTGATTACTGGTGACTACAGACCTGCAATTACAGATAATTACCACTGTGCAACAATCTTTCAAGTATTTGAAAAGTTGTATTACTCATCAGTTATCTCATCTCCAAGCTGAGCACACCTGGCTTTAGTCAGCCTTTTCCACACAAGCTGTAGGAGTAAGAATTGTGCAGACCTCCATATGTCGTTGAACTGTATTTCCCAGAATTTCTCACAATTATCTGTGCTGATTAGGCTTTTGAGAATTGTAGTTCAACAATATCTGGAGGGTAGCACACTTCCCACCCCATCATGGGGATTGTTTTGCATACACCTGAATCATTTTCTCTTGCTCTCTTATTCATTCACTCACACAAATATACACATGGCTCTGTGACTGAATACATCTATGTAGTAACTCAACATAAGGAGATGCCAAGGAAAAAGTGCACTGAAATTAGGGAACTGGAGCACTTTTCCCAGAAGGAACAGTGTTTGGGGTCTATTAGGCCAGGAAAGAGATGGTCAACTCTCAGGGGTTAGGAGGCCACCCTGACCTCCAGAAGACCTTGGACAGCCCCACTTTGGCCACACCTGATATGAGGGGGAAAAGATTCCTAATACAAGACATGACTGAATTACACAAACCTGTGTATATGTGAAGAATATAGGTAAGAATCATTTCTTACCTGGCAGTGCTAAAAATCTAGATCACACTGTCAAATTGATAGGCAGTAGGTTTATGTCACAAAAATGCTGTGACGTATTTAAGGCCATTTCTGCACTACATTCTTATAGCGCAATTATTCCACTTTCAACATCCTATGGAATCCTGGGGTTTGCAGTTTCAAGAGGCTGGCCCCTCCTGAAACTGCAAACCCCAGGATTCCATAGGATGTTGAAAGTGGAATAATCATGCTATAAGAGTGTAGTGCGGAAATGGGCTAAGTCTTTTAAGTCTCAAGTCAAATCTCAAGCCTCTTCCTTCAAGTCTCAAGAGACTTTCAAGCCAAGTCTAAAATCTGGGAGCCAACTTTAACAGAAAAAAGGAAGTGGTGGTGGGATGTGTGTATGTGTGTGTGTGTGTGAAGTTTCAATATCTAGAAAATCAAGAAGATGTGCATAAGGTTAGGTTAAAAAATTACCATAGACAAATTCAATAAGGCTTTATTTTAACAAAGCTGTGCTGATAATCAAATTTCTTCTGAGGTGGAAAATGGGATCCTTCTTACTCCCATACTTCAAAAATCTTTCAAAAGGATCCTTCCCCTTCAAGCCCCTTGTGTAACACATTTGCTGTTCCCCTTGGAGAAATGCACCCTGTGCTCTGGGAGCAAGTCTCACCTCTTAGGAAAAGTTTTTGAAGGCTTCTCCAATATACAGCAGGACAGGCTGCTGAGCAGACCTCAGCCCCACCTCAAGCCCATTACCTAACATGTTTGCTACCCCCCTCCAAGAAATCTGGCCACAATTTGGGCTTGAGAAAGATAATCACATGACCAGTAGGCAAAAAGAGATGGAAGCATTTTTCAAAGTTGTTAGGTTTCTGGTTGAATGTGTTATATTATTGACTCAACGATAGGAAGTCCATATTATGTTGCCCGTTAGCAAAACTTCCCGGACAGTTTACAGGGCACGGTAAAATATACAAAGCATATTTGTGGATACTTTGGGATGAAATCAGGCATCCCTTCAGAATAACATTTCAAAGCGATTATCCTTGGCTATTAATTACTAGAAGGCAAATGTGAGAGAGGGATATTTCCTTCATGCCCTGCTAGTGAACTTCCCATCAATATTTCACAGGGCACTGTCAGGGCACAGAATGTGGCATTACATGGGTCATTGATCTGAGCCTGAAAAGCTCCTCTTACATTCAACATAGCCAACTGCAATGAAAAGGGTGACTACAGATTCATTTCAACACAGTCAAACACATATCACATATGGCAATCAAAATAGAGTCAGCATGCTGTAGTGGTTTTGCGTGTTGGACCTGGACCTTGGGAGGCCAGGGTGCAAATCGCTATTTGGCTATGGACACCCACTGGGTGATCTTGGGCAAGTCAAACTCTCTCAGCTTCAGAGGAAAGCAAAGGCAAACCCTGCTGAACAAATTTTGCCAAGAAAACCCCACAGTAGTGTTGCCTTAGGGTTACTATAAGTTGGAAATTACTTGAAGGCACACAACAACAATGTCAACCCTCTGATCGGTGCCACAAGCCGTAGTTAATTTTTAAAGTCTGATTGCAATCAGGCAAAGATACTTTACTTGGGGGGGGGAGTGATGGTCGGAGTGTTGTGGAGGAGACCATTAGTACTTTCTTCTCCCTTCAATAATTGGTGCCTGTACTGCACTAGCCACTACAAACCCTTTAAAGTAGGGACTGGAGTCATGTGGGCCATATGGTATTGTCCTAGACGTTCCAATAGCCCTAAGCAGCATAGCTGATGGGGAGAATGCTGAGGGAGAGAATGCTGAAGGGTTACATCCAAAATCTGGAAAGGCCCATGACTCCCACCCCTATTTCAAAGCTTTCATGGCAGCATGAAAGGGTAAAAAAATTCTTCTCTCTGATCAGTCCTGAAAGACTGGTCCTCTTCTTCCTCTTCCTCCACAACCAGCTGCTGCCTGGCCAGCTAAGGATGAATCACAGCCTAATTCCTCAACACCACAAACCCTCTTTTGATGCTCCCCACACATGAAGAAGAAGATGGGTAAGAAGTATAGGACCACCATCACAAGCCACTCCCTTCCCTCTCCTTTCCCTGACCTGGCTTGAACTCTATGTGCCTGTTCCCACCACCACACCTCAGGTCCCCTTCCCACAGCCTTCCCCCACACTTTGATATTTGCAATTTTTCCACTTTTATGGAGGTCCTGTGCCCGTAAGCTTAGCAAATGTGGAGGGCTGATTGTGTCTTATCTCAGTCCCAGCACAGCTGATAAATCAAACAAAACAAACTGAATATTTCCCCGCTTGTTACCTGCTTCCAGGCAGTAAGCATGGAGACATAAATAAAGTCCAACATAAACAAAGCCCAGCAGGGTTTCACAGCAAGAGAGTATCCAAGGTCAATCCAAGCATTCATCAAGGCATGAAGCAAGGTAGCAGGTCAGATAAGCTCTGACAACTCCTGGAGGGGAAGGGGTCCCAAGCCTAGTGCAGCTGAGACTTGATTGATTGTTGCCAGTTATAAATCCTGAGAGAGCAACACATGCTCTTTCTTTGCCACCTGTGCACTGCGAAGCTGGGTCAAGGTAAGTCTTCCTCTATATCTGAGGAGGCAGGACTCTCTGTTGGAGCTGGCACTGCCCCTTGTTCTGTTTCCGGCATTGTAACCTCTCTCTGTACAGCATGCTGTACTGGCATGCCGTCTGTCTCAGACTCTGAGTCAGAGTCCATGCTCTGAAAGCAGGGCATTGTTATCACGGTTATGATATGTCGGGTGAGAGCACTAGATATCCTTTTGATATCACGTAATTTCTCTGCCATCCTACTCCACGTGTTTGCAGAGGCCTCCTGGACGAGCACGTACGGGAGCGGCTGTTAATGGTTGTACATTCCAAGACCCCATTCAGGCAAGCAACTTAAGCCTTTCCGTTGCTTTAGGGGAAAAACCTCCCTGCAAACCAGCTCTGCTCTGCTTGGATCTACACAAAGCCATGCAGGCAAGAGCCAAGCCATTCCTTTGTATCAGGCCATTAACGAACTGGCCATGCTATTGTCTTAAGAGCTAAACCAATCAGGCAGAACTTGACCTTTTCCAACTCCTTTGTCCAACTCCAAATTTCCTTTGTTCTCACCGAGCATGATATAGCCTGTAGGTAAAAACCCACCCTATAAAAGGTCCCCACTTTTGGGACGTCTTTGGACTACTTTGGACTTCCATCCCGCCTTGCTGCCAGTTGTCTAAGGAAACTCCCCTCAGCGAGCTCCGCTGAGCTTTCTTCCTCGGAACCCTGCTTCTCTCCAGGACTACAAGACCAGGTGTTGTATTGCCTTTCTCGAAAAGCTCTCCATTTCTATTTCTCAGTTAGTTAGTTTATGTCTTGTCTTTCGTGTTTCTCGTCTTTAATAAAATATTGTTACTTTGAAAACCTTGTCTAGCCGCTCTCTGACCTGACGCTGTATACATAGGGTTAAAAGATCCCTGCTAAAGTTACCCTGCCTCTCGTTTAGCCGAGAGAGTGCTCAAGCTAATTTCCCCCAATTCGTGTTTTTATCTGGTAATTTGGGTGCCCCTTCTGGGACCCCCAACATACAGGGTAACAGCATGACAGACTATAATCAAATCAGTGAATGCTTATCCTGCAAATGTGGAAGGACAATTGTATGTGGAATCATTGCTGAGTATCACTATCTGCTCCTTTCAGATCTGATTAAAAAATAAAGAGATGTGAGAAGGTGCTAACTACTAACTTCTTACTAAGTACAGAAAGAAATTGTTACTATGAAAGCCTCCACAGTTTTTGCTGTGCTTGATAGTCTAATAGGTAGTAGAGAAGAAGGCTAAAGCCATCCTCCAGTTGTAATTTGTCCTTGTAGCAAAGAGACTCAAAATGTAGACAATGCCTCTGTGGACTGAAGAAAAAAAACAGTTTCATAGAATATTTTGCCACTAAGATTGACTTGAAATTGTATACTGCATAATGTATAATGGTTCTTACTGCATGTTTCAAACAGCTGAAATGTTTTACAATCCATCACTTGGACTGCTTCACAAGAACATCTCATTTCATGCAACTATTCACCATTTTCTTAACAACTGCCAAAGGAATAAAATCACTAAATGTGCTACTCTTTACTATTAGAGCTAAAGCAAAAGAATGCATATAAGGCAACAATTCCCGAGTGTCATAAACAGGATTCTCGAGGAAAAAAAATAACTTTAATTATTTTTAATGAAGATTTATTGTCAAAAATCAAACCAGCAAGCAGTTATATTAATAATTTCTGAGGCGGTCTGGTAATAAACATTGTTGGAGATACATGCGTTATTCCCAATGCAGGGAAAACTCTTTCATCAACTGATCTTTATAATAGCTATGGGAATTATGGCAACTGTCGTCCTATTATTTAATCTCCAGCTACCACACTTTTGGCATAAATTTATATTTTAATAACATCATTCTCTAAGAGTGTGTGCTGCACTTGAGAGGAAAGTATTTATTCATTTCACCAAGACTACAGTGAAATTCTTAAAGCAGATGCAACAAGAAATGCCCCCCAAAGCTAGAATGTACTTGAGACATTTAGGAGGACAGATGGCAGTTGTTGGCTCTCAGTCCCAAAAAACAAAAATAGGGTACCTCTGACCCTCCAGATGCTTTGGACTACACCCTCCACAACCTCTCACCACTGCTTATGGTGTGTGGGGCTGGTGGAAGTTGTAAGCCAAAAAATAACTGGAGAGCCAAATGTTTCTGGCCCTTATCATAGAAGGTGCAAAAAAGCATGATCACATTGGGATCATCCATAGGGCCCAAAGCAAGGTTGTGTGCCTACAAAAGCTAGGTACCAAACTCTAACCTCACAGCATATAAGGTCTTCTCTGAGGGATGTGCAATCAATGGCAGAGCTTGGAGGGCATGGAGGGGGTGGAGGGGGGGCTACAGTACAAGGGGCGTGGCCACTGTGCATGGGGGCATGGCCGCAGTGCATGGGGGCATGGCCAGGGGGTGTGGGGGCATGGCTACAGGCCAGGATGCACCAAAAACATTGCCACCTGGGGTGAACTAGCCCCTTTGTCCCTATGCAACTGTGTGCAATATAGTAACTTTTTATTATTTATATTACTACATTTCTATCTTGCCATTCCTGTAATAAGTTCAAAGTTATGTGCATGGTTCTCCTCCCCACTACCACTTCATCTAACAAGGATCCTGTGACGTAGGTTAGGCTAGGAAGCAGTGTCAGTGAGGTTTACAGCTCAGTGTGGATGAAAATCTGGATATCCAAAGTACTAGCCTAACGTTCTGATCACTACACTACACTTTCTCCCACATTAGGAAGAAGAAGCAACAGGAGATGCATAAGGCATTCAGTCATCCTCTTTGTTTCCTTATTTTGTCTGGAAAGAAGATGGATGTACCTAACCCATGTATAGAAGTAAAAATTCTGCTTGCCTCTGTATCACCTGTAAGAAATGTATAAGTTCTTTTGTACCAAGAAGGTGAATGCCAAAACATTGCATAGCCAATGAGCTTGACTATGTGATGATATCACTGTGTGCAAAGTCAATCAAGAGTTGGGGCAGTAGGTCAGTCACATAAGTGTGTCAAAGCAATTGGAGATAATGTAACTATTAGAGAGCTGTCACCTGTAATAATAGAAGTATATGTATCTTGTCTGCCTGCCTGCATTGCTTCAAGACTGAGGAACCAACATATTTGTAGCGTGGCATGTGTAGTAAACAGAGGCTGGGGTTATGAATCCTGTGGTTCTTTTATTTTTATTTTTTTAAGGATGATTTATTTATTCAATTAAAATAGGTCCAGAGCCTGCAATATAGTTAGCTGTAGACACCAAGCTCCTCAGAAATAAGAATACCTACCATAAGGAAGAAGCTAAAAAGTGAGGGATCTTTTTAAGAGCAGGAAGCCTTGAGGTTTGGTCTAAATACTTGCACTTTCTGGCCTGGGCCTAAAAGACAGGTATGTAATCCTTTACTTCTGGACTCCTTCACTGGTTGATCATCACAGGTTCCACTTCTTTGCAATCCAGTTGCCTGGTGAAGTGCCACATTGGCTTTAGTTCAAAGTGTTCATGAACAAGGACGAGTATTTTCACTTCAGCTCTGGCTTATAGATTCTCTTTAGCCAAGAGGATCCCGCATTGGGAGGAAGGTTGGAAATTAATCAATTAATTAAGACGACTCCACTTAAATGCACACAAGCTACTGTAGCAGGTGATTTTCCATTATTGTTCTGTTCCTAGAGGAGATAGCCTTGAATTGTTACTTCTGCCAATTCAATTCTTCTTAGCTTTACACAGTGAGTACTCATGCTATTGTGTTTTCCAGTAGGGAGAAACAGAATTGCATAGGCTCATGATAACAGGCATTGTATTAGTATATCAAATAAGTACACATATGGAAACTTTGGCAGCATAAGCATATTAAATATTGTTTTCTATTTTTTGTTTCTGGTTTTTTTTCCCAGTTCTGCAAGATATTTTAAAAAGGCCACAGAAACTACTCATAACTAAGCATCTCCCACATGATACAAATGTAGAAAGTGAAAAGGTTTCAAAAGAAAAGAAAAGTAGCCTGTCATTCACTGGCTACTCCCCTCTCTTCAAGATTTTATTCCTATCCATTTTTTACAGAGTTGTCAACCTTTAAACAATGCAGTCCATGTGTGCCAGTTTCCTTAACTTCATGCTACAGATGTTCAGTGTGCAATCAAGGGCAGTAAAACCAGATAAAACAGAATAATTGGTTATGCTCTAATTAGATTTGACTGTGTGTTTTATGCTTAATGAAATGCTCTTGATAGAGATTAGACTTTGCTTGCTCAGTACAAGATTTGTAAATGGATCTGCAATTGCTTGAATTTTTGTTAAAAGCATTTTCCCTCTGTAAATAAGGGAGGGTTCTGCAGAACATATTTTATTTGCACTAATGCTAAACCAAAGATAAATGTGTGACAGTTGTCTGATTGTGTGTTATGCTATACAAATCCTTATGTTGATTGCTACACCAGACTAGTGTGTTGTCTAATAGGCCCACATCAAAAACCACAATAAGACTTTGGACCGAGTCCATCAACTATTTCTGTTAACTACTGAAGAAACACTTTGGGTTTTTGTTTTCTTTTTCTTTAAAATGTACATTTATGAATCAACTTATATCAAACTTAATTGTTACATTTGGGTTGACATTTTTAGTGCATATTCTGAACCCATCTGCAAATTTAAAGCATTTTTTTAAAAAATTACTGTTTTAAAAGACTATAGGTGCTACCACTGAAATCTGTGTTTCATTCAAATCATAAGCAATATCTTTAACATCAATCTGGGCAATGCTGAGTAAATTCCCTAGTATTACATAAACAACAGAGAAGCAGATTTCCATGCAAAATAGTTCCAAAGTCACAAAACAAAAATCATAAGGTGGTGGTGATTGTGGCAGAGCAGTTATGAATAAATATCTTATAGAAGATAGGTTCATAGAGTTTGTGACAACTATGGTCTTGCTATGTTTACCGTAAAGCTATGCTGAGTCTGTATATGAATATTTCAATTTGCCAATGAATTATATTAAAATATTTGCCAGATGTTGTCTAAAAGTCTGGAATTCACAGATATTCAGAGAAATCACAGATGAGGTTGGTAATTCTTACCAGAGTGTTCAAACCAGAAGGCTAAATTCAAAGAAAGCACAATTTGGAATATTTCTTTTGTTCCATTTAAGAAGTAATTTTTAACTTTAATTTTTAAGTTGGAATTATAACCTTAAATTCTTAAAAGTAATATCTGGTGTTGAATAAATCTCCTACCTGAACTTTCAATGGGTCACAGTAAGAATGGATCAAAATGGCCTATCTAAAGCACTAGACTGACCATTTGGAAGCACAACAATATCAAGGTATAGTGGCCTCAGAACTGGGTTTTTGCACAAATATGGTCTAAAGACCTCCAGAGATTTCCTAAAACTTCTCCTGATTTGTGTAGTATTTGACTAGAGCAGATTGTCAAGAACTACCAGGACTTAAACTGGTAACTTGCAGTTGTATGCAGGTATCCCATGAGGTGAATTACCAGATCTTCAGATTGGAGCAGAATTAAATAGAAATACATTCTGAATCTGGAGACCAAAGGTATAGCTATTGGGGGAAGGCAAAACACTGTCCCTCCAAATAAGAATTTTTCCCTACCAGTGAAATTTTCCCTGCACAGAGACATTAAAAATCTTTCACATTGGGAACTCCTATATGCCATGTTCACATTCCTTTGGTTCCCTGACTTTATTTCTAAATGCTCAACTGAAGTTTTAAGTTACAACAATGCTAGGAATTTGGGGACTGAAGGAAAATTTCATTGAGATGGCATAATTCTTATAAGAAGCAATGTCACACAGCTACTTCCACCCCTCTCTCCAGTTACACTCCTGCTCTAGATTGTCTTCACCTAGCCACTTTGGTCAGTGGGGTCTTCCAGAAAGGGAGTGCTACAAGCCTTCTTGTTTGAACAGGGAATTTGCTCAAGCAACAATGGTTATCTTGCGAGAGCTCTGTTCTTCTGCTCTGATGCCTCAGGTGGTCCCTCAGAACTAACTTCATGGCACAACTCCTTACTCTCCTCTTACTGTTAACTATCAGTCCTGGCACAAAAGAAAATAGTTTCCTCACTGTTCCTCAGCATGACACTGCCTAGTTGAGTTTGGTGGGAGACTTTTATAGGAAACCTTAACTGGCTTTACCTATTCATTCACAATGAGTGCCAGTGTAAATCACAGGCCACTAGTGGTGTATTGTAAAAGTTAGAGTACTGAACCGAGACTTGCAATCCAGGTTCTAGTCCCTACTTAGATGTGAAGTTCCTTGAATGACCTTCGGTGCATCACTCCAACCTGATCTACCTCAATGGATTGTTATGAGAATAAAGCAGGGAGGCAGAGAGCGATATATGTTGCCTTGAGCTCCTAATAGAAAGGCAGAATACAACTGTAACTAATATATAAATAGTGGCTATTACATTTTTAGTATCAACACATGCAACTCCTACAGTGCACTAACGTATTATCCTGAACTCTACCTAGTGGTTGTGGTTTCTTTCACTTAAGAAATCAGTAAATGCATGAGGTCATTATTTTGGGGAAACTGATGCCATCGCTATGTAGCCCAAAGGTAAAATTACTAAAGGTTATTTTAGAAACCCATCGGAAGCATTTGGAACACTTTCCAGTGTGCAGAGTGATACATGCATTAAATTTATGTTTATAAGCCCTGATTCAGTGAGTGCTCCACATGCAGGTCTCCTTAGTGGATCATAGAAACATAGAAATGTAGAGTTGGAAAAGACCACATAGGCCATCCAGTCCAACCCCCTGTCATGCAGGAACACCCTCAAAGCACTCCCGACAGATCAAGCCTCTGCTTAAAAACCTCCAAGGAAGGAGACTCCACTATACTCTGAGGCAGCATATTCCACTGCCGGACAGCCCTGACTGTCAGGAAGTTCTTCCTGAGGTTCAGGTGGAATCTCCTTTCCTGCAGCTTGAATCCATTGCTCCTTGTCCTGGTCTCTGGAGCAGCAGAAAACAAGCCCTCTCCTTCCTCTACATGGCATCCCTTCAAATATTTAAACATGGCTATCATGTCCCCTCTCAACCTTCTCTTCTGCAGACTAAGAACTAATATTATTTTCATGCTACATTCATGCAATCTGATTTTTGAAAAATCAAGGGGAAAAAATATTTTTTGGAAGAATCTTCCTATGTTTCAATATATGTTGGGTTTAAAGGTTGCAGCTTTTGTTCCATAAGACTTCACTGAAAAATATCAAATGCACACTTTAAATCGTTACAGGACCTTTGCCATTCATTTCAGTGGAATCAGAATTTCTCTCCTTATATTTATCTAATAAATTCCAGACCAATTGATTCCAGCACGGTTTATTAACCCCAAAATCAATTTACCCATTACAGAGATGCAGTTTCATCTAGTCCAAAGAGCAATGGGTAGGGAGACCAGGAGCAAGAATGTTTGACTAAGATAATCCTTTAAGAATGTGCATTGAAAGGAATTGAGGGTACCTAAGAACTTTATAATGGGAAAGATATAAAGAAAACAATACATATTTTATTTAACATACCATTTCTTGGATCTTTGTTTAGGCAAGATCCATCACATCTTCCAAGGCTGAAAGTTACTGGGCATTGCTTCAGATTATGCATTATAGTCCAGAGCAGGTATCTGGAAACTTGCAAGGCAAACAGTTAGGGAACGGAAACCATAAGCATCTTCCTACCACTCATTTCTTGTCTCAAATTATTTCAGTCCTGGATATGCAACCTGCAAAGTTTAGTAAATTCTTCAAAAGTGAAGCAAAGTGAAGATAAATCCTCCCTCATCTATACATGTTAAATTCAATAGAGAAAGCTATTCACAGCATGGAAAGGATGGTGTTGTATGTGTCCCCATTTAGGTTTTAAGGATAAGGAAAAAAGAGATGACAACTCTGTCTGAGCATTAACATGGTTGAATACACAGAGATTTAAAACCAGACTGTTAAAAATTAGCACAAGATCCTACATCAAAGATATTGTTATGAATGAATAACTACATCTCATCTCCTGATCTGATTCCCCAAACCTACCTTAACAACCAGCAGTTGCATTGAATGACAGAGGTCTATACAGTGATAGATGATGGCTCTGAGGTCGATGAGCAACTGATTGTGTCAGGAACAGAGCCAGTGATTGAACAAACCAGCTTGCAAACATCCCCATCAGTTGAAAGAAAGCAGAGGCAGAGTTGCCCCAGCCAGCTCCAGAGGGAGAGGAACCGGCAGTGATTTGGAGGAATTACAGTCAACTGTGCCCCTCCACCCCTAGTCACGGAGGAGGCTGAAACGGACAGCTCAGAGGGAAGCTACGTTGACTAGATTAAGGAAACAATGACAAGTAACACCTATTTTCAGCAGCTATTTAAGTCTGTCAGCGTGGCTTGCTGTTTGCTTGTAGCAAATTACTATGCAAGCCTCTCGACTCTTGTGCTCCAGCTCCCTTGACCCCTCTTGATGAACTTTTGGCTTCCAGACCTTTTGGATTAGACCTTGACTCAGCTCGGCATTTCCATTAGTTGTTTATGTTGGTCACTCCCCACTGCCTCCTCTTCCTTCTAGGGCATGTACTTTCACCTCCATTTCTTTGCTGGTAGAGAGGCACAGGCAGGGAGTTGGATTCTGATACATTCTGCAGGTGGTCAGGGCACAGTAGGATGGTGTTTCCAGTTTCCTTCCACTAACAATCTCTGATACAACAAGGAGTTCCGACAGGAGTCCTGCTTCTGATTGTAGCACCAGAGATGGCTATTGGGAGGTGGCTGGAAACATTCTGCTATACCCCAATCACCAGAAGAACAGATCCTCATTATTTAGAGTGGTTTCTGGTTGTTAAGGTTAGTTTGAGGAGGCATTTGCAATTCAGAACATGGCTGGATATGCAGCACTTACAATTGATAACTCTAAGTTATCAATTTAAGTTATCAATTTATAACCCCAATGTAGGATACTATCCTACACACTGAAGGCCCTGAGCCTACTTGTATGAATCTATCTTTTCCACATCTGAATTTTTTTAAAATCTCATTTTTCCCACATGCTAAAAAACTTTCTGGTAATTTTTTAGGCTGAAATAAAACATCACTGAACCCAATGCACAATGGAATGGAAAGCACAAAGCACAATACAATAACAATAAAACAATTATTTTCCTATGTGGTGACTGTCATGGGCCAAGAGTCAGTTTCTCCAGGTGAACAGCAGCCTCAAAGGAGGACAAGCAGATGCAAGCACATCAGGAGCTAATCAAGCTGGGATGACAGCCAGCTGGCTCCAGCCTTTTTAAGGAAGGCTGAGGCTGGTGACCCAACACCAGAAAGAATTTGTGTGTTTGCTATCTTGTGCCTCATTTGTGTTACAGATTCTCTGCTCGCCATCTGCTGGTCTTCTCTGACCTTTGGACTGTCTGACCTTGCTGCCTGCTGGATTCCTGATCTTTGGATCAACACTTGAATTATTGGATTGCATCCCTTTGGCTTCTGAATATCTTGGCACTCTGTTACCTGACAATGAACAACCAGCACCTATGACAGTGACTATGTATAGAAACTCCTAATGTGCAGTTCCAGTCCACATGTTTAGAATACAGTTGCTGCTGCTGCTGCTGCTGCTGTTGTTGTTGTTGTTGTGTGCCTTCTAGTCATTTCTGACCTCTGGCAACCCTAAGTTGAACCTGTCATGGGGTTTTTTGGGGCTGACGGTATGTGATGTGCCCACGGTCACCCAGTGGGTTTCCATGGCTGAGCAGGGAATCAAACCCTGGTCTCCAGGGTTGTAGTACAATGCTCAAACCACTATACCATGCTGGCTCTCAGAATACATTTAGCCACATCTATTTCAGCATCATATAGTTAAATATGATTTTATGATGTCACTGTCAGGATGAGACTATGTATGGACAGGATGTTCATTGAACAGAAACAGTTGTTTACATTGCCAAATTTGGTTTAAGGGCAAGAATTGTATGGAGAAGTTTATAAACTGACAAAGTAAAGTTAAATTAACTTGAGGTACCAGTCACGGAAACCCAATGAGCAAGTCATAGTCTCTCATGTTCCTTAGGTTTGTAAAAATAAAACAATGGAAGTTTCACATAGCTGGTGGAACTTTCAAAACATGTACATGGATAGGAGAACTGGCATGAAATACTGATTTGAGTGTTGTACTAGGACTCTGAAAGACCAGAATTTGAATTCCTGCTCAACTCCAGGTGACCCTGGGCAAGTCACACTCCCTTAGCCTTATAGACAAAGGCAATGGCAAACCTCTTCTCACCAAGAAAACCCTAGAACAGAGTTGCTATAAGTCTTGAGTTGACTTGAAGGCAGATGACAACCACCACCACCATTTGTGCATGGCATATACTACATGAAATAAACACTATATTTGCTGCAGAATTAAAAAACAAAATAAAATGTGCCCTTACCCAGATTCTATAAATGCAGTCTTCTGATGGCCATTATAAACACAAGTTGTGCAAAAGTCACCACATATATTTAATTTCTAACTGGTGACATGACCTAGGCCATTTCCGGTCCCTCCTGAAACTGCAAACCCCAGGATTCCATAGGATGTTGAAAGTGGAATAATAGCGCTATAACAGTCTAGTGAGGAAATGGCTCTAGATTTGGATATTCTGTTAGAACTTTGGCTATGCCCAATGCCACCAGCATTACAGTACTGTCTGCAAGATTTTTCTTATTATTAATTAGCTATGCTGAGGTTTAAATATTTTATGGACAATTATCTCTGTACATCTTCAACAAAAAAACTTGCTAACACTCACTTACAAATTTCCACATTGATTTTAGAAATATTTACCTTTTAAATCTGCACTTATACCTGCCAATGTATGTACATTACAAATCCAAGCAATGCGTACATTTTATTAAAATATTTATATCCTCTCTCCATCCAGAGATCTCAGGGGGCATACAATAGAATCAGTCCAATATATTTAAAAGAGTATAAATAATAAAAAATAACTTTAAAAGCTAAAAATATATTAAACAAGTTCACAAATTTAAATGGCACATTAAAACCATTAAAATAATTTTAAATAATTTACACAATGTACATACAAGGGCTTATCTAAAACCATAGACCCTAAAAGTTTTGGTGAACAATGATGTTTTCACTTGGCAGCAGAATTGCATTAGAATGGCAATATGTGAAACACATTCTCATATTCTATATTTACTCTCTGTACAAGAACCTAACAGGATCAAAAAGGACAAACATAGTGTTTTAAGTTACATTTTGAAAAGGTCTCAGATTGTCCATAAATACTATGAACACATATATTTCCAGCCAGCCATTGTTTATTTTTCATATGTAAGCAAATCCAAATATCTAGATAGGACAGGTGAGTATCTGTCATAACCAGAAAACAAAAGAAAAGAGAAAAATATTGATTTTTAAATCATGGCCTAATTAATGAAAGTGGCAAGGAAGTGTTGAATACAAATCAATGAATGGATGGAGGGATGGGTGGATGGGTGGACAGATAGATAGAAAAGGTAGATAGATAGATAGATAGATAGATAGATAGATAGATAGAGGCATAATATGTTACATAAATGTTAATACTTCTATGCATCAGCTAATACTATAGCATTTAAAGGTGCATGTGACATAACATGAAATATGCAAAAACATTTTCAATTTTTCAATTTACACCACTTTTTTAAAAAATAAGACTAGTATGCTGGCTATAGAAAATTTGGGCTACAACCACAACACATTTACCTGGGAGAAAATCCCATTAAATTTAATGGAGCTTACAGATTCAGTTGTTTCACCCTGTTGAAACTGAAGTTCCCAATAAAGAATAAGTCCAGACCATATTTTTATTGAAAATTAATTTGTTCAAAAAATTTATTCTGATAAGTGTATAGTAAGCCTAAAATGAAGTAGAATTTAATAAGTACCAGAGGGTGGTATATAATATAAGGCAGAAGTTCAAAGTGATTTACTGGAACCAATACATTTATTTACAATGCCAAAAGTGAAGTGAAGCACTCATAATTCAATCAGACCTGTGAAGAACTGCAGATAGGCGCAAACATATATAACTTAGCCAAGGTAAAAACAAAGAGTATATAGGTATTTATAAGAGTTAATGAATTATAGTTATACTTGTAAGAAGTAAATCCCAGTTAAACTTCTGTGTGTGCTAATTCTCCTTCTGCAAGAAAGAGAATCTTGCAGAAAGAGATTATGTTACCATTTCCCGGTTCCTGTACTAGAATAGAAGAATCCAGACTGATGCTATGATTGATATGGCATAAGAGATGTAAATATGGTCAAAACAGAGAAAGGCCAAAATGGGAGACCTGTGTCCGATGACATGTTATTGGATTGTATATTGAAATTGATAATAGAAGAATGGAATAGCCTTCAGCTGTCCCAGTTTGCCAGGGAAGAGTCCAAATTAATCCTCCATCATCCCACCTTTTCAGCTGCTTTGAAAAGGTCCCAGTTTTTCTCTGCTTCTCCCACTTTACTCCTTTGTCCTCAACTTACTCCTACAGATGCAAGCTGGTTTCAAAGTGCAGATCCAGTTTGCACCTGATTAGCTTGGCAGGGGCAAGAGGACAGGAAAAGTGGGATCTGGCCCATCCTGGTAGGTTTAAGCAAAAGCAAATTGCTGTAGCCTCTCCTCGTTTGTAAATTCTTCTTCATTAATAATTTTTGACTTCATAATCACACTCTGATGTTGCTTGGGCATATGTACCTGTTTTCATCTGTAAATTGTTGGAGGGTAAAGGAATGGTAAGGAGTTAGGAATGAGCTGACATCATGTCTTTATGGAATTCTTAGTATGGAAGAGTTGTGTAAAGCCATATATCATAGGAATCCCAGAGTGGGGAGATTAGGGCTCTTACATAGCCCAGCTAGAGCCAAGTAAGCATAATTTTATAAGCAGATACAAACAATTTTGCAGGTGCCTGGTGATGTCTCCTGATTACCTTCATAAAGTTTATTTCATCCCACGGGAGGTCTGTTTCTCCTAAAGAGAGAATGCATTTCTCATGACAGCTTTGGCAACGTACGAAGAAACCTATATAAGGTCACACCACTGTATTCTCACATTGGGAAAGGAAATGCATGGTCTGACAGAAGCCTTGCCAGCCCTGAATCAGTAACTAGCTATTAAGAATTTAGTTTCCATCAGTCAAGAAGCATGCATGAGCCTTTTACTTTCTTTCTTTCTTTTTTGTCTTTTTATGCATGTATAATCCATGCATGGTCATAAATGAGAAGTGTAAAAGTAGATTTAGAAGATGCATTCTGTTTGTTTTAAAATGTTTTTATATAAACAATTATTAGTTTTAGATGAATGATTATTAGTATAAAGTAATCTAGACCAAGTTAACAAATTATTATGAACTTGAGAAATTAAGTGAGTAACTAAAATGATAAGTGATAAGCAACAATTAATAATTATGAGATAAAATGTGTGAATTAATAGGTGTAAATGTTTAAGTGATATGAACTGTTTGCAACAAGGACAGAGAACAATTTTAGTTCTGTTTTATTAATATTAGTTTTAGTTATGTGTAGATGTCTGTTAATATTTGTATGGATGCATTTTGTGTTGCTTTGTTTTGTATGATTGGATTGTGCCTTTTTATTTAATAATTTTTTAAAAAGTAATTAAAAAAATTCATGCATGCTCTTGTTAAAAAGACATAATGTATCATTTTGGTAAATTTGATCTGACTGGCCCCAAAGTTATTACAGCCTCAGCCTCCCATTAGTTCCTGTTCATTTCTAGCAAGGCCAATGGGCATGGATGACAGATGATGGGAATCAGAGTCTAGCAACATTTAGAGGTCCACAAGTTCACCAGACAGCTGAAATTAGCTGATCCTGGGGAGCAGTTGTCATATCAGTCTTTCTTAAAGACGTGTCACTGACTCATGGCTTCCAGTACCATATATCTGTCATGGTTAGATCCACATACCACTGACTCTAGGGTTGCCACAGTGAAACCTGGAGAGAGTTCCTGTGCCTTTGATTGTTGTGTAGAAAACAGAATTTCAGCAGGGGTTGCTTGTCATGCAACCAGTGAACAAGCATCACATGTTAAAATTCCCCCTTCTGTACAAGAGTTAGAGATGTATGAGCCCTTTACAGTTTTTAATATGAAATCTGGCAACCCTAACTGACTTCCACTAAAGCTAGGCTACTTTTCACTCCCATGATGAGGTTCATTTAGGTAATTCTAGACTGTGAACTTAAATGTCTTCCCCTCCTCCTGGTAATGTGCATTACCTTACTAATTTCAAAAGGTGTCAAGCCAGCCCTGCTCTAGTTGAAGATCCTCCTGTTCATTTTACAAAGTAGAGTCCTGCCCCCTTCCCCCTGGAATTACTGATAATGGAAATATTTTCATTGACACTGCAAAGCACTTCTCAATGGTTTCATTGTCTAAATTAGTCACCGCCATTCCCGTGCACTTTATAGGTGTTGAATGGCAGCCTCTGTTATTCCCAGCCAGCATGGTCATTAGCCATGCTGAGTGGGTATAATAGCAATTGTAGCCAAGCACCCCGTTCTGTGTTGGAGGCTACGTGTACACTTCCTACACAAAGGGGGAATTTTCTTCTCTACCTCATCAGCGAGGGTTGGTTGGGGGGTGAATTAAGCCAGTGCCACTTCCACTTGCCAAATATCCTTATCACAGTCTTATGACATAATATTAGAAATGGTTGTAGGTCTTGTATAAATCTTAGGGCCAATTCTAGTTCAATCATCCTATAGTTTGATCCCACAGACAGGTCTTACACATCCAGTGTGTGAAACTGAGACAGTACCACTTTCCCTGTGCAAAAAAAGCACTTTTGCAGCCATACACATAGACAGGTTTTTACTTTTCAAATCCACCATATGGTCTATATATTAAGACATATAAAGTGACCAGAAGATATGACCTATATAGCACTTGCAACCGTACAAAGCACTTTGCATGCATTACCAAAGCACTTTGGTAATTCTTGCCAAATAGAAGTGAGAACTATGGTGCACTCCAAATGTGGTTGGACTGCAACTATCAGCATTACTATCTATTGACTATGCTGGCTAAAACTGCTGGGTGTAGCCTCTGCCAATATTTGAGGGCTATACAATTCCTTACAACAATCCTGTGTGTAGTTTTGGATGATGCATAGGATGAGAGAGAGTGATTTGTTCAAGACTACCACATGAGTTTATGAAAGAGGCAATATCTGAAGCAGGAGTATACCATTCAGTTTCTTAGCAACTACACTGCAGTAGCTCTCATGTAGATGCAAATATAGCAACAGTAATCCATGAAGAGGAGAAAGTTAGAGGCATATTGTCCCAGAAATATGCTGTGTTTCAGAACACAGCTTTAACTCTCTTTCATTATAAGATGTTCTTTGTATTTAGTTATAATTTATTAGTCATATGTTAATCAGTCTCCAACCTCGCCATGTATTGTAGCTGCTGTAGTTGTTATGTGGCTTTAAGTCAATGCTGACTTATGTTGATCCCATCATATGGTTTTCTTAGTGAGATTCATTATTCAGAGGGGGTTTGCGATCGCTATCCTCTGAGGCTGAGAGAGTGTGACTTATCCAAGGTCACCCAGCAGGTTTCCATGGCTGAACAGGAATTCAGACCTTGGTCTTTCAGCTCCTAGTTCAACATTCATACAAGTACGCCATGCTGACTCTCCTAGTTATATATACCTTTTGGAAATTTCACCAACTGTATGGAACATATTATTTTGTTTTTACAAATGTAAACAATAAATATAACAGTTCTTCTGCACTTACAATGCAATTTGCCACACGGCTAACTCAGAAGTAAGCCATACCGGATGTAAGGAGACTTGTTCCCAAGTACATGCAACTTGCAGCCTTGATGTTTGCTTATCTTTGTGCTACCAAATCTAAGCATGTACTCCACTCTGCACTCCCTGTAGACCTTTCTTAACTTTAAATACTGATTAATTGCTAGCAAACAATGCTGAATAAATAACATTGGAATATGACTTGCTGGTTTCTGTACTTTCAAATTAGAAACTCTAGGGTATAATTATGTGAATGACTGCTTCAAGTGGTAGCTGTTTGGCTGTCAAAATGCATTGCCTATGTTATCATTTAACAAAATGTGACAGGTACTGAGGGTAAAAGCTATTATAAAGTATTACACCAAGGGACAGAGTTAAGGTGACTTAAGTTAGGTCCAAAAAATCCCAATGCAAGTCCGAGGAAAGGTGGGCTCAACAGTGAAAGTTTAGGGTAAAAAGAACAGAGACAGATTTACAAATTTGGAGGGAACTTTCATCAACTTAAGAGAAGGCCAGGGAGAGAGATAAGATGGAGTCCCATATCCTTCCATGTTATTTTCCAGTATCTGAAGGTTACATTAATTTATTTCCAGAGCTGGAAGTAACTAGTTAGAAATAGTTTCTTGTAAATAATTCTTTTCCCAATAACACTGCTGTATCTATGCTAAATTATGATTGTAACTTAGCAACAGTCACTGGAATCCTATATGACCTTTTACATAATGTAACTTTATGTATACCTAGCCATGTAGCAGAGGCTCTAAGAAATCTGGTTCCTGAATTGAAAAGATATATAACGAGTCACCAGCAAGAGTGCCTGATGTGCACTGGGACCAACACACTACTCATCTAGACTGATGTGCATCATGTGTATTTTGCGGGCTGTGCTATCCAGTAATGTTAACAGCAAGTTTCTACTGGATATGGATGTTGTGCAACTGTGCAGTTGTAATTCCCACAAACATAAATCCACTTATGAAGATGCAATGCTCCAGTAAGATTCCAGCCAGTAACTTGTAGTTATTTCTATAGCTATGGGTCAAGTTGCATGAACTTGTAAAGGAGGATTATTTTAAGGTTCAAGTATTGACTCACTGCTGTCTCTCACACTACTGTGTTGTGATATTTTGGAGCATGATGCAACAATAAGGTGGAAGTGACAAGGGTGTTTTTCACCATAAGCGAGCAGCTTGTAACATTCAACTGGTTTAAAAACAAAACAAAAAACATACTAAAATTACCTTTTAAATTTGCTTTTGCAAAGTGGGGAAATAAAGTATTATTTTAAGGTTACAATAAACTGTGTTGGGGTTCCTAGATCTATATGTGTAACTATATTTCAGAAGTTCTTGTTGCTTCAGTCAAGTCATCAGTAGCTAGAACAATCAAACATTCTCTTTCCTAGTAGGATCAGAATAGGAACTTTTTCTCATAAATCTTTCTCAGATCACATGCTCTCTCTCTTTCTCTTTCCTAGTCTTTCTGCTTATAGTCTCAGGCTGAGACCAGCTCCAGTTTTTCCACTGCTTTCTCACCTCAGAGCATGAATGTTAAGTTATAAAATGGTAAACTGAGGCGCTCAGTTAAACTTTCCATGTCTGTTCCCTGCCACAGGAATCTTAACCTTCTTTCCAGTTCCCATAAATATAATCTGAGCATTAATTCAGGGGTGGGAAATGAGTGCCCTTCCAGATGTTACTGGATTGATTGAGCCAATGTTGAAGGTTTATGGGAGCTGAACTCCACCATTTCTGGTGAGGCCCACATTTCCCATCCAAGATTTAGTTTATGGCTGTTCTTATTTTCTGAACTACACAGGGATGTGGGAGGAATAACAGCTGGTGAAATTTTTCCAAGAGATATTGGCTTAACATTAAGGTTGCCAGGTTGAAAACTAGAGACAGTTACTGTACCTTTAACGATTGTCTAGAAGAAGGAATTTCAGCAGAAGGAATTGCTTGTCATGCAGCCAGCCAACAGGCAATACTTGCTGAAATTCCTTCTACATAATCATTAAAGGTATAGGAGCCATCTGCAATTTTGATTATGGCAGCCCTGCTCAGCATGCTGGGAACAGCCTTTTGAGTATTCTCCAACTCTCTAAGAGTCCCCACCTCCATAGTGTATTTTCCACATTTGTGCAGAAGGTTGCTTTACCTAAGTAAGCATAAAAAGATAGGTCAGTTGATGGAAAAGATGCAAACAACTGATCCAGTGCTACTCTTTTTATTAATCAATCAATCAATCTCATGCTAAAAGCATCTTTTATCATGGTTTTAAAGTTTGTGCATTTACCAAGGTACAAAACTCAGCACACTCTTTCTGACGTCATATTGGAACAAGGAGAGTCTTTTTTTCCTCCTCTTACCATTTACAACGCAAGGTTGAGCCAAATCAGAAGTTGCATCCCTAAATTCTACAAACCTCTTCTATCTGGTTTTTAAAGCAGGAATTGGCATAGGGAGACCTGGGAGGGCATTCACACAATTATACCACTGTATTCCACTTTAACAATCATGGTAACATTTTACAGAATCCTGGGGCTTGTAGTTTGCTGAGGCACTATGGCTGAGCTCTCTAGCTGAGAATACTAAATAAGTCATTCTGAATTGCAAATCCCAAGATGCCCTATGATTTTGTCATGGCAGATAAAATGGAAAATAACACTCCAACTGCATTGTATAAACAGGCAGACAAGGATTCCAAAGCTATTTTTGGACAATTCTATCCCTCCCTGGGTCACCCTTTCTGTGGCAAAATGGATGTGAATTTTGTGTGAACTCTGGAAAGTTTTCAGCAAGAATTTATCTTTTCAGTAGTTGCAGGGACCTCCTGCATGGCTCAACATAAAAATAAAATTCAGAACTGGATTGCCAGCCACTTCCAAGTTGTGGGTCTAGAATTTTTGGCACTCTGCCTCCAAATATCCTTGTTATCAATGGCCCTAAAGACAATCCCAGCTAATGGCCCAAGAAAATAGCATGTCTTAGGAGATGGGTCTTACTCCCCACTGTGAGAAAAACTTTGAAAACTGCACAACTTTCAAAAAAATTCTTGCAGTTACATGAAAATGGAACAAATTATTCATTCTCCCTTACAGGAACTAATTTAAGGAAGACTTACATTGCTGTCCTGAAGCTGGTAACGGAGACGGCCCTGAGAATGTAGTAGAAAAGTCCTTATAAGATATTGAAATTCTGCTTCTAGGCAGAAATGGAAAACCCTGCAGCTGTCCATAGCCAACGGTCATGGAAGTTAGGAACTGTAACACAACAGTAACTGGAAGTTCCCCATCCCTCTGTTACCCTATATGCTGGGGGTCCCGGGAGGGGTGCCCTAAATAACCAAATAAGAACATAAGTTGGGGAAATTAAACTCGAGCACTCTCTCAGCTAAACAAGAGGCAGGGTAACTTTAGCAAGGATCTTTAACCCTATGTCTATGGCTTCAGGTCAGAGAGCAGGCGAGCAAGTTTGAAAGTAACAAAAATAACAGTTTTATTGAAAGATAAACAGCAAATAAAACAACACGCACACTAGCTAACTTGGAAACAGAAATAGAGAGCTTGGGAATGGGTAATATGACACCTGGTCTCGTAGTCCTGGAGAGGAAGATGAGGTTCCGAGGAAGAAAGCTCAGCGTGGCTGGCTGAGGGGAGCTCCTTAGACAAACCGGCAGCAAGGCGGGCTGTAAGTCCAAGGTAGTCCGAAGAAGTCCCAAAAGTGGGGACTTTTTATAGGGTGGATTTTACCTACAGGCTATGTTATGCTCGTTGAGAACAAAGGAAATTTGGAGTTAGACAAAGGAGTTGGAAAAGGTCAAGTTCTGCATGATGGGTTTAGCTCTTAAGACAATAGCGTGGCCAGTTTGTTGATGGTCTGATATAAAGAAAGGGCTTGGCTCTTGGCTGCATGGCTTTGTGTGGATAAGAGCCAAGCAAAGCCAGTTTGCAGGGAGGTTTTTCCCTAAAGCAACAGAGAGGCTTAAGTTGCCTGCCTGAATGGGGTTTTAAAATGTACAACCATTGACGGCCGCGCCCTTACATGCTTGTCCAGGGGACCTCTGCAAACACGTAGAGTAGTGGCAGAGAAAGGCCAAGCAAAGGCCAAATTATTTGATATCAAAAGGATATCTAGTGCTGTCACCAGTCATATCATAACCGTGATAACACCTGGTCTAGAGGAACAGCAACAACAACAATAGCAAGCTCCTGGCCTGGTTCTTTGGATAAGCTGTGGTTCAGAATTTTGTCAGGAATTATAGAAGCCTTTCCACAAGCTGTTGCTCTCCAAATGTGCTGGAAATACATCTTTCCCATCATCAGCCATCCATATGGCCATTTGCTGCTGTGTGAGCATTATGAGAGTTGTAGTCAATTACATCTGGAGATCAACATGTTGTGGGAAAGCTGAATTATAGTATTGCAACATCAGATCATATTTCACTCTGTGCTTCCCCCCCCCCATATACAGTGATACAATATTGATTGCATTTACAGATGTCTTGATGCTGACTTCCCATTGTTCTTCAGGTGAACTACCTATGCCTGGAGATACTGACATCACATTCAGGTAAGAGGGATAAATCCCAAGGCTTTCTAAGCATAGGCAAGAGTGCTGCATTTCTTGTGCCTTTAGCAAGGAAGGTCATTCTACCCATGCAGAGTTCATTGGGGAAACAGTATCAGCAACATATGTCTTTACTATACCATTACCAAACTGGTGCTCTTCAATTCTAGAAAGTTTTTACTTTAGATTTGTTTTAAACCTAGCTGAAGGTAGCTTTTTACAAAACATAAAATCATTTAAGTAAAGAACTAAGTAAGAGGTAAGAAATCTGTACAAGGTATTAATAGTTATTAGGATTAAATACCTCTATTATTAGTTATACCAGCTAAACTGGTCCTGCAGTACAAAGTGCTCTACAGTTCATGCATTGTGTATGCATTGGCCATTGAAAGGGGCTTCTTACAGTGCTTGAGGTTTCCACATTTACATGAGCCTTGACAGATTAATGGCACTGTCCTTCACATGTCAGATGTCAGTGTGGGAGGATACTGGCATTGCAGTGATGTTCATTAGATGTGATCTAACTGAAGGTGAAAGAGCAGGATTGGCACATGTGTTTTTGTGTCCTCTAGTATGTCACTGGTTGTTAACCTCTTCTGCAGCCAGCTGAAATCATGTTAACAATGTGAACTGCTATGTGCATGAGTGAACACATGTGAATAGGTTGTGCTTATGCATAGCTAAAAAGGAGGAAATAAGAAAGCAAATGAGAGCCATCATGTTGTTGCGGTTTGAGTGATGGGCTATAGACCTGAAAACCAGGGTTCAGTTCCCTGCTTGGGTCATGGAAACCCACTGGGTGGCCTTGGGTGCATCACATACTTTCAGTCCCACAAAAGTCTGTGATAGTGATAGGGTCTTCTTAGGGTCTCCACCAGCCTGAAATGACTTGAAGGCACACAACAACAACAAAAAAGAAAACCAATATGAAAACAGTTTGGCTTATGTACATCAAAGTAGACTGGAAATGTTGGCTCTAGATACACATGGGTTGTTGTTCTTGTCTGCCTTCAGGACAGTTCCAATTTATGCAACCCTAAAGTGAACCTATCAGGGGTTTTCTCAGCAAGATTTGTCCAGAGGAGGGCTGCATTTGCCATTCTCTGAAGATGAGAGAGTGTGACCTACCCAAGATCACCCAGTGGGTCTCCACAGTTGTTGTCCACTAAACCACACTGTCTCTGTGCACACACATTATTTTGAATACTGTCAGGTATCAACAGGGTGTTTAGGAATATGAAGAAAAAAGGTATAGTAATTGTTGAGACTCACTGTACCAGATATTCTTCTGGGAAAAAATTGCAAAAGAGACCTATTTGGGGAGAAAAGCAGCATACAAACAAAATTAACTAACTAACTAATTAATTAATTAAATCTGTATTATATTGTATAAACTAATTACTAATCCTACCACTGGTTCAAAGCTGCAGATTCTGCCTGATTGTCTTTATACAACTGTACTTTTTTCCAGCTAACATTGTGCAAACTCCAAATATTTTTGTGGAGGATTATTTCGAAAACCATCTCCTGGCATCATGGGTCTTGTAACTCACAGCCACTGCATAGCCAATGATATTACATATGTTTATTTCACAAATGCAGCTGTGTGAATGATAAATGTTCTCAGCCCAAGGGCATGCCTGTTCTTTTGTTTTAGAACAAAAAATAACTCTCTGTTCCAAAACGGAGAGGGAGGAGTTCATAAATTGTTGGCAGCAGTACAGTAGCTCCTTCTTCATGGCTCCAGTGATGCTTGAATCAATGGTAACATTGATGAAATCAATGAAGTGGTTAATCCTCACTTGAAAAACCTATATATTTATTGAATGTTATCAGATCCATACTCTGTACTTAAATTTGGACTGAAAAATCACTGCCAAAGCCTCTAGAACATTGGTTGTCAAATAAATCAGCAGTGACCACAAGAAAGGATATGTGTCTGATGAAAACACCTCAGTGTTAAGCATTTATTAGAACATGTTCTTTTTACCCTGTGCTGCAATTCTAAGCTCAGTCCAAAACATGTGTAAGGGTTGAAGCCATCTCCATCTAGAATCAAATTCTATAGTGGCCTATAGCCATAATTTCCCTACTGTAGAAGAAACTATGACCAGAAGGAAGCCACCAGATGCCACCAAGAAATGACCAACATTCTCAGCTGGCTACAAACCCCTCCACATCTCCCAGCCAATCACAATGCTTGTCCCACCTCTCATTCAGAGCATAGCCTCAGGGACCCACCCAGCACTTGCACAATGTCAGTCATAAGGTGAACTTGTCTGCTCGTTTTAGGTTGGGGTAAATAACCAGATATTGGGAACATTTTACGTTTCCACCCGCACCCCTGTTGGTTGCTATAGCATACCGGAAGCAACCAGAAATGACATCATGCCATTATCATTCACCAGCTGGAAAATGGCCATTTAAAAACCGAAACAGATCCAATCTGCCACATTTTTCAGCAGTTTAGACAATGGGGGGTAATTCTTGGTCCTTGAATTGTTTGGAAATTTTGGGGGCCTTGAGAGTTGTCCTGGAGGACATGAGGGCTGCCATAAAATGACTGTGGGTACATACAGTCCACTTTCCCCATCCATGTTTTAGGAGTAAAATGTAACAGCGTAATGAGATGCTATTTCCCTGTCATTCCACTGTAGGAAAGATGGCTTCTTCTCACGTACCTGAGATATCTGAGATGACCATATTTAATTTCCTATTGCCCACAAAAGGGTTCTGTAAGTAGATTTTACACTGGCACAAAATTTTACTTGTGTAGGGAACATACCATACCTTTTTGGTCCATGGCTTACTCCCAAATCAGTTTTAAATATAACATTGGTGACTCTCTTTCAATCTTTTTTTTAAAAAACCATGATAGTTGAAAGCAGGGGCAGTTGGTAGCAAATGCATTCTAGGATCTAATCAGTTTCTTTGCTACCATCAAGACAGCCTGATTAATGGTTTTGTTTATTTTCTACTTGATTTTTCTGCCATCACCTTGCGCTGAAGTCTGATTTTATTTGATACTCCACTGCTGAGTGAAAACAAGAATGGGAAAACTCTCTCTCTCTCTAGTTATTTGACTTTGATATCATAACATCCGTTAGAGGAATGGTTTGAACAGAGTAGTGTATATTATCCAGAATAGTGTACATTTTGCAGCAAAGCAAACCATTATACAGGACTATAATAACTACTGGAACAAGAGCAATGTCAGTATTCTGAAAACAGAAAGAGATTCAAGTAAGCTCCCCAACTACCCCTTTGAGGTTTTAATTGAAGTGCTGCATTTTGGGAAGCAATCTGCAAGGTCACTGGATGCTGGAAAGAATAATCTTTCTTCTAAAAGCTATGGCTAATGTGAATGCTTCTAGGTACCAACCACTACAAATATGTAACTTACAAAGACTTCTTATTGCTGCCCATACAGAAGACATTTCTAACTAGATTAAGTTTGCTAAAGAATGAGTGACAAATCAGAAAGCCTTGGGTCTCAACCTCTCTTCTATCATGAGTTCACTAGGTGACCTTAAGCAAGCCACCATTTCTTAGAGTCAGTCTTCAGTATACAGACTGATAATGCCCACCTATCTTATAGTATAACTGTAAGAATTACAACTAGGTAATACATGTAGGTGCTTTGAACACTTAGAAGTCCTGTATAAGTGTTGAGTACTAAGCATTATGATTAGGAAGAAAATTACTAAGAGCAACATTGGATGCTGTACAATTCCATTTATATACAATTTTAGTTTGCATCTTTTTTTTTTTTTGAGAGGGCTGCTCTGGCTACAATCCTACCTTTGCACCTGCATACAGGAACAACAGTATGCAAGGCTCATGGGAGCCCATCAGAACCCTATTCTCTCTCTCTCTTCCATGCCACTTCCTTGCACTACGTGAGCCATGACTGTACTTGAAAGATCTGTCATAGCCAGGATCATCATTATGACCACCACCATCATCACCAACAACAGTGACAACACCACTCCCCTAAACATTTTGTATAGGATGATCCAACCACCTGCTTGTCCTCTGGTTCTGACCATGTCCCAACTCCTGCTTCTGCTGTGGACAGTCTGTGCCTCAATAACTAATCCACAAAATTGTTTTATGGAATTGTAAGATGTTTAATGTCAACAAGACACATAAAGAACGAATGAGGCAAGGGAAAATAACCCCCAGTTCACATGTCTGTGCATCTAGATCATCCATTTCCACAAGATGGTGGCCTCTACTACCAACCCATTCCGTGAGAAGGAACAGGAAACAAAGGGAGGGAAGTTCCCACTCCAGTTTCAGCTCACCAGCTTTTCCTTGAATGCATACATTGCATTTTATCAGTTCTTGTGCTACTTTGACGACTAGCAGTGAGAAGGAGGGTGAGAATTACTAAAACAAAAGAAAATATGTTTTTTTGGAACTTTGAAAGAATGGAGGGAGGCAGTCAATTGTTTTCTGCTTAGAAAAAACAACAAGATAGAAATCACAAGTTACATGCAATAAGCTAATATTGGCAAGTTTTAAAGAAGTGGTTCAGAGTGATGGTAAAGCACATTAGGAGGTAAGTCAACATGCCAGAGCTTCTAAAAGATAGTTTGTTAGACTGCAACCTCCTGAATTCCCCAGTCAGCATGGCCAATGGTTTCCAAATTCTGAATCTTTCCTGTTATTTCCTTTATATTCCATTTGGACAAAAGAAGAAGCAAAGATTTTCTCACCATAAGCGTGGATGCTATCATTATTCAAGAGACAATCTTTATCTACATCTTGATGACTTTTCATCCTCTACAGAGTCTTTAATCTGCTCAAATCAAAGAAAATCCCAGCAGGTGGTCATTCCTTTAAAAAAAATCATTGCTCAAGCATCTTGGAGAACCAGTAGGAGGAATCAGAAGAAACCATTCAACAATGAATATATTTCAATTATGCCCCTGTTTGATGTATACATATTTCACTTGGAGTACAAAGACTGTGGGCTTTTTTTTTTAGCAGTTAGTTTAATCAAAAGGATTTTGCTCATCTTTCATTCTATCATTCTCACTGAAGGAAACCAGCCATTTACTGGAAAGGATCAAGTTGTTTAGCCATAGCATTGCTAGACATTCATAATATAAAAGCTGTCAATACACTGGAGCCGTAGACAGATGTCAGGAAACAGGCAATTCTCAAATACCGCCCTTCAAAACAATGTTAAAGCAGAATGCCAGAATTTCCTTCTATACAATCATGCAAGCTCATAAGTAATATTACAAAAAGTAAACATTCCTCTATATAGCAGTGTTTTTGTTTAAAAAGTCTCTTGTAGCATACTGTTACACAAAATTCTGTGGTACAGGCCAGCTGAGAGGAAAGTCCGAGACCAGATTTGTCTGTCAGGGGTTTTCCTTCCAACATGCTGACATCTCTCCCAATATGTAATGAGGAAATGTTCTGTAGATCTATGCATCATGAAAGAGCATCCAGAGTATTTTCCCATTCCAGCACCAGGATTGCTGCTGGTATATGAGCCTCTGAAATCCAAAAGTCAGCTTAGGATAGAGTTGGACATATGCAGCCCACAAGACTGTTTTTATGAGGATCTGGACCTTTATCAAGCACCAACCAAATTGGCTATCACACCCCAGAAACCTCCTAAGTACATGACTGGTTGATTTAGGACTACTTTCAGTGGGTCTGAACCTGTTTTAGTCCAATCAGGGCTCCCCTTGAATCACAAATAACTAGAATGTTGGTTCCAGTTTTGAAAAAAGTCACCAGAACCTAAAATAGCCATGAATAACTCAAAATAGTTAACTGGAGGTGTTCAGTTTCTAGACCTCTATTTTTATTTTTTAAGATGGAGGTATGATATTATCAGGAGACAAACTGAAGGATACAGAGTGGACACGGTCCCCAAACTCTGGAATTCCACCATCCCTGAATTAGATTGTGATACTTTCTGCCTCTGAAAATAGTCCAGTCCAGGTTTAACCCAACATTCCTGAGGCTTCTAAGTTACAAATTTCTCAATCCTTCCAATGCTAAAAATGTTGGTGGAAGTGTTCTCAAGTTCTGTATGGAGTTTGGACTGCAATACTTCCCAAGAAATCCTGGAGACTCAGCATAATCAAAGTTCAATGCAAGAAGTCTAATGATTGAGAGGTGCTTCTAAGTCAGCATTTCTTTTGTCTTCCTGGTCCTGAAGGAAGCTCATGGCAGCATGCTAAGGCCATCTCTAAATAGTCAGGTGCCAGGGCATTGGTGGAAATAGCTGGTGCCTAGGCAGGGACCAGTAATGCAGTCATGTTCTAATAAATACTGTTTTTTACCATTATAGATCCCACCTTTCTTCTTATATTTGATCTTGATTCAATAAATATTGCCATTCACTTTTGTGGATTTTCCCATTCCTTGTCAACGCTATCTTTGCTGTATGGAAAATGGTACCATGGACAGCTCTCTGTCATGTACAGTTCAGCCTCAATTCAGGAAGTTTTAAACTGCTACTTGATACTTGATACAGAAATGTGGGGTATAATTCCTGAAATCTGGTAACCTGACAAAACCTCAGTCAACACTGTATGCTAGCTGTTGTCTCAGTGAAACCCTGATTTTAGCTTCATTATCCAAAAATGAATTTATGTGTCAACAAGTGAAATATAATTTGTATTAGCAGCAATGAAAAATAAGCCAGTTGAATCATCTTCCATTCTTTACTATATTCTAAAGGAAAGAAAGCAAATCTCTATGTAACTTTGAAATATAACTTAGAAAAGAACAGAATGTTAATTGGGCACCACAGCAGGAGAAACTCATTAATACCTTTAGGTTTTATTGTATTTTTTTTTTTAAAAAAAAATGGAACGGAGAAATCTAAAATTATCCAGATGCCTAATCACGTCTTACATTTGGCAACTAAGATTTCTGCTAGTCTATAATGACTTTTGAGAAGGGTGAAAAACATAAATGTATGCAGATTTCTTAAGCATTTTAAAATTTTATTTTTATTTTGCTAACTAGTGGCATAATTACTAAAGTTTTCCTTGTTTTCTTCATAATCAAAGACAAGTGAGTTCTGTTTAATCTTATACAACCTTATTTGACTGATTTCCAAATGCAGTCCTTGCTTAATATAGAAAGTATGTGAATTATTTATTCAATCTATTAAGGTACATTAATCTCATGTACTGCTGTGTTGTTCGCCACATATTTTTTACTTAAAAGCAAAGAACTGGGCACTTAAGAAGAAATCAAAAGTATGTGAGTTTAATAGGGTCCAGCATGGGTTGTCTGTTGTACTAGTAAGCTTTCTATCAGAGGGAGAGAACTACCAGGATTTTCAAGCTGTAACACTCACAGAATAACACAGAATTTTCCTGGCCAAACAGGCAGCAGCAGAAGACCAATCCTGGGTCATTTTAGAGTACTCAGATCTGTTGCATTCTCTAATTTATAAGGGATGCTGATTTGTTCTCCCTGTAAACTAGAAATAGATGACATACAACTCATGGGGTTCATGTCCTCTAGACACGTTTCACACTTTTGCAGCCCTTTAAGAGTTAACACAGTTAGAATGCCATTTCCTACACACCACCTTCCTATGTAGGCTTGCTATCAGACTACCCATTATCTGAATCTGAAGGCATATCCTTAGAGGAAGGGATGAGAAATTAAAGGACCCAATCTTTGAAATATCAACCATGAGGGCAGACTTGAAAATGAGAGCCAGTGTGATGTGGTGGTCAGAATGTTGGACTAGGGATGGAAAGAATAATTTTAAAATATCTAAAGAACATGTTTGAAAAACATAATTCTTGCATGTCAGGAAACTAATGAGGAGAATGCCGGACAGATAACAACCTTCACATTTCAGGAGTCATTCTGAAATGTGTGGTACAGACCAACTGAAAAATTCACATTTTTGTACAGGAAGCAGCATTTTCTGCACAAGAAACAGCACCATCTGTATAGTAAATAATATTTATATGCAGAAAATGCTTTTTCCTACATAAAATGGTGATTTTCTGTGGGGAAAAATGTGCAAATTTTGTGCCTAATAAATTCTCCACTACAGCATTTTCTCTTCACAAATAGCATTTTCTGCAAAATTCCACATGGGAATTTTGTGCAGAATAAGTGCCAAACTATAGTCTTCAAAAAGTTGCAAATTTTCAAAAAAACTTTCTTTAAGCAAGAAATAAAATTGTCACAATTATTCATTGTTTCCTTCGAGAAAAGAACAGTAAAGAATTACATTACTATGTTGGACCTAAGGATCCTATCAGGTCATGAAACTTACTATATGACCTTGGATCAATCACTCTTGCTCAGCCTGACTTATTTCTCAGGGTTGGTGTGAAGTTAAAGTGGGGCATGGAGCAAGCCCACATGTGTCCCCTTGAATCAGAAAAGACGGGGGAATATAAATGTAACTTGTGCATGATAATAAAATGACTGCAACGTACTCCCCCCCCAAAAAAAGATTGAAGCAAAAGACCCCCATGTGCCTCCATTGTATGTGATCTTTTTTGGATTGTGTCAGGCCTCAGAATGGATTGGAATGAAATGAGTTGTTGTTGTTGTTTTAGAAAATGGTAGCTCTGGAAAGATGCTACATGGACAAGCAGATTGTTGAAGAATAACTGCTTTGAAAAATGAAAACAGAACCCCACTTTTTTCAAAAACAAAAAAACAAAAACAATACTTGGATATTAAGGATGGAATTAGCTTATAGCCTTATGTGACCAGTGACCAAGAGCATTAATTTCAACTTCTGGCGCTGCAGTCTAAATCAAAGACAGAATGGCCTTTCTGAGATATTACATTTATTAACACTTCAGTGAAGGAATTCATGACTTCTTAATGCCATAAGAAACTGATTAGGGATGAAACTTGGCACAAGATTGTTAAACTTAGGACATTTATTTCATTCAAGTTGGTACATAGAGTTTGTGACATTCACAAAAATAAAAAGCTACCTTAGAAAAGATTGTGACTTTTCAGGAACTATTAGGAATAGCTTCAAGCAAGCTTCAATTTGTAGTGAATTGTCAACCCATATAGCAGGAGGGAATCACCCAAGAAACTCACTTCAGATATCTTGAAGGAAGCATTTGTTTCAAGAAATGAGTTATTTAAGGAGCAGCTCAGTATTTCTATTTCAAATAGGAGTTGCAATTTGCTCAAGAGTTTAATCATATGCATTAAATTTTAATTCACAATATCCTACATGGTAGCTCTGTAGAAAAAATTGTTGGCAATATAGTATATGAGGCTTATGGAACCAAATTTCTGAAGTCAGATTGGAGGTCTAAGTGCATATAGTATGCATCACGCTAAATAAAAGTAACCAGTAATAGTACCTAAATATGTTTACTGAAAAGATGTGACAGTATACTTCAGGGAACCACTTTGGGGAAAAACAAGGACAAGGGCCTGTCGTGCCCCTTGAAAGGAGAGAGATGGTTGTATTCTGTTGTCCTGTGCTTTATTACTACTGAAATAATTGTTTTATCATCTGTAAGTGCCCAGAGAGTCTACTATGCAAAATATGTGTTCTGAAAAGAGGAAGGGAGATACCAGACCTGAGAGAGCAGCCATTACAGTTGTACAGGGCAGGGGGAGATATGGAAAGGAGAAACAATCATATTTTAAACAATGGAACAGGAATAGGGTACTACTTGTCCCTTAAATGTCCCATAACTCAAATAACTTGTATGGTCCTAGCAGCACTACCTCAAGTTGGAAATGTTGCTGGTGAATGCCAGGTCAGTTAATGGGAAGACAGCTGCCATTCAGGATTTGATCCTAGATTAGCATACCAAACTGGCATGCACCACAGAGACCTGGTTGGATGAGGCTGGAGGAGAGGGTAATCTCTCTCAGATTTGTCCATTAGCATTCTCTGTTCAGCAGCCACCAAGATCTGAGGGCGGGGGAGATGGAGTTGAAGAAGTTTATCAAGATTCCATCTCGTAGTTTTCTTGGTTTGAGTGTGTTTACCTGAAGCTAAGAGCATGGGGACAGATTAGGAATTCTCTTGATATACAGCCCCCACCACCACCGCTCAACAGTTTCCCTTTCTGAGCTAGCCCACATGATCTCAGGGCTGGTGTTGAAAACTTCCTGGCTTGTAGTACTGGGGGATTTTAACATCTGCTCTGAAACCACCCTGAACTACCCTGTAAGTTGTATCTCAAGATTTCATGTTTGCCATGACAACTGTAGGTCTGTCCCCCTACTCACATGGCTGGGCACACTCTAGACCTTGTTTTCTGTAGGGTGCGGTGAACATGATCTGGGAGTAAAGGAACTATCTATGGTTACATTGTCATGGACAGATCATCACCTGGTGGGTTTAGATTCACTGAGACTCAGAAACTCTGCAGGGGTGGGGGACCTATTAAGAAAGTCCACCCCAGGAGGCTTACAGGTCTGGATGGATTTCTATTGGCTCTTGAGGAGTTTTCTGCTGCCTTGATAGGCTATCCTGTCAAAATCCTGGCTGACCTCTGGAACAGAGAAATGCCCAGGGTTGTGTAGTCACTCCAAAGTATCCCTTCTCATGAAATGGAGCCAAACTGGGCCTCTGGTTTCCCAGGGAGCTGGTGGTGATAAAACATATGAGAAGGTGACTACAGAGATGTTGACAGAAAACTCAGAACACATTAAATTGAATACAGACTAGAGCTTATCTGAGAGCCTACTCTGTGGCAATAAAGGCAAATTTCTTCTCAGCCTCTATTGCATCTGTAGGGAGCTGGCGAGCAGAGTTGTTTCAGGTGGTCAGGGGTCTTTTACATACAGGTCCAAGAGAGGAAAATCTGGATCACTCAACAGCATGCTGTGAACAGTTTGCCCAGTATTTTGCAGATAAAATTGCTCAGATATGCTCCGACTTGGATGCTATGATTGATACAGATCAAATGGATGTAACTCTGGCCTCTGCTTGTCCAGTGATAATGGATACTTTTCAATTTGAACAACCTGAAGAACTGGACAGGATTCTTGAATATATGAGAACCACCATGTATGCTCTAGATCCTTGGTCTTCCTGATTTATTAAAAAAGCTCAGGGGGGACTGGCTGAATGGTAAGAGGGAGTGGTTAATGCCTATTTAAAACAAGGTAGAATTCCAGCTTGTCACAAGGATATTTTTTCCTTAAAAAGCCATCATTGGATCCCACCATTTTGGATAATTATTGCCCAGTCTCTAACATTTCATATCTGGGCAAGGTTCTAGGTTGTGTAGTGGCCTCCCAGCTCCAGAGATTTCTGGATGAAATGGATTAACTAGATGCATTTCAATCTGTTTTCAGGCCTGGCTATGGGACAGAGGTTGCTTTGGTCACCTTGGTGGATGACCTACACTGGGAACTAGATGAAGGAGTGTGTCCCTATTGGTTCTGTGGGATCTCTTGGCTGCTTTTAATACTATCAACCATAGCATCCTTCTGGGTCACTCTACAGGGACAGAACTTGGGGAACTGTTTTACAGTGGCTTCATTCTTTCCTGGACAGTTGAACACAGAAAATGGTGATGGTAGACTCCTTTTCAACCCCTTGGCCTTTGGCCTGTGGGGTCCCTCAGGATTCAGTCCTGCCCCCCATGCAATTTAATTGCAATTTATCATCTACATGAAACTGCTGGGAGATTGTCTGGAATTTGGTGCTATCTGCATACTGATGACACCAAATTCCAGACAATCTCCCAGCAGTTTCATGTAGATGATAAATTGCAATTAAATTTGCAATTTATCATCTACATGAAACTGCTGGGAGATTGTCTGGAATTTGGTGCCATCAGTATGCAGATGACACCCAAATTTATTACTCCTTCCCACAAACCAAAGAAGCTGTTTAGGTCCTAAACCAGTTCCTGTCATTAGTAATGGACAGGATGAGGGTGAACAAATTGAAACTTGATCTAGATGAGATGGAGGTGCTTGTGGTCAATTGAAAGGCAGGTCAGGGAATAAGAATTCAGCCTGTGTTACATGAGATTATACTCTCTCTGAATATGCAAGTTTACAGCATGGGAGTTCTCCTGGATTCAACACTGAGCCTGCAAGCCCAGTAGCCTGGAGTGCATTTGCACAGTTAAGGCTTGTGCACCAGCTGTGCCCATTCCTTGAGGTGTCAGACCTGACCACAGTAACACATGGTTTGTTTACATCCCAGTTAGATTATTGTAACCCACTCTTTGTCTTTGAAGAGTGCTCAGAAACTTCAACTGGTCCAAAGATCCTCAGCCAGATTGTTAAGTAGGACTGGCTACAGGGATTACACAACTCGCCTGTTGCAACAACTCCACTGGCTGCCAATTTTTTTCTAGGCACAATTCAGAGTGCTGGTGTTGACCTTTAAAGACTTACATGGCTAATTTTAGGTTATTTAAGAACCTTATTTTCCCTTACGAACCTGTCCATGCTTTGAAATCTGCTAGAGGGGCCCTTCTCTCTATCTCACCACCTTCACAGGTGCTTTGGTGGGAACACAGGAGAGGGCCTTCTCAGTGGCTGCTCCCTAACTCTGGAACTCTCTTCCCAGAGAAGTCAGACTGGCACCCTCTCTATTTGCTTTCCACAGTCAAGTAAAGACATTTTTATTCTAACAGGCATTCAATGTGTAATTATGACCTATCTGATAAAAGGTGCTGGATAGTGTTAATTGTGCTGAAGTTGCTGAATGTATGGGTGTTTGTGTTTTAATTATGTATTTTAACTTTGTCTTAATTCTTGTTGATCGTTTTGTCTAATTGTTCTTTAATTTTTATATTCTGTGATTTTTAACTATGTCTTGTTAATTGTTGTAAGCTGCTTTGAGTCCCACGCTGGGGAAAAAAAGTGGGATATAAATAAAGATTAGTAGTAGTAGTAGTGGTAGCAGTAGTAATAACAATAACAACAACAACAACAACAACAAATATACTGCTTTATACAACAGTAGAGTATGTTAAGATTGCAATTTATACTAATAATCACATCAGTTTGCCCAACCCTACTTTTACTCTGTCTTAAGACTGTTTGAATTGAAGATTGGTTTGGAAGACAACCCTATGCTCATTCACCATGCCTCTCATCTTGTCAAATATTTTTGCTGTTTATTAATTACCTTACCTTTCCTTCAGTGAACTCCAGATTGTGTACATTGCTGTCCTCCTTCTGATGTCATCCTCATAACAATCTTATGCAATGGGCCAGGCTGACAGAAAGTGACTAGCCCAAAGTGAGAATCATGGTTCAGCGCAGACTTAAATCTTCTGAGTGGGGACTTGAATCTAGAAGCTGCAATCCCAATGCCCCCATTACTACATCACACATATAAAGACTTCTAGAGAAGCAGAAACTTGTTCATGGTTTGGCAAAGTTAGGGTTGGTCCTCATAAAGATCTTACCGTAAGGTAGTATTTAAACTGCTGTGTGTGAAGACAGCATATTTTGACCACAGCACCTATAACTTTGATGCCAAGTTCACATTGCGTGGGTTGACAATGATTATATATAAAACACATATCTTAGGGGGAAAATACTTTTTGGACTCCCCAAACTTGAACTGCCACCGATTAGAGAATTCTAGGAGTCAAAAGAGCAAACCTCCCAGACTCTAGTAAAAAAACATAGTTCTTGTCCAAATCTCTTTGTAAATGTTACTTTTGACGAGACAGTCCTTCAACAATGCTTTTCTTCTAGTAAGTTGCATGCTTACATAAGGATGAGTCACATTCCTGCACTAATCTGACCTAGGGCTGACTGCAAAAGGGTCTTTCCCTTGTTGTTAATTGTTACCAGACAGAACCACAAGAACAGAAGGGAAAGGGTAGCTGTTAGAATACAGTCCTAAAGCTACCCTTCTCCAACCAAAATGTCAATGATTAAAATGTAGTGTTCTTCACAGAACTCAGACTCAACTGGAAGGTTTAAATCCTGAGCGTCCAACACAGAGGGGACCTAAGACCTTCACCTTGAGGTTGACTATTGACTGAAACTGAAACAAGATTTTTTTAATTTGGATTAGCTTTTAATCAAGGAGGCATATCACACTCTAAATATTGATATTTCAGGATTGTATAGATATTTAATATGGGGACATTGTCAAATTTTAATATGAATATTGAACGTAATGAAAATAAAATTGTTCAACCATTGCAAATTTTTTGCTTCAAATCTTTCTGGCTCTATTAGTTATTCTGAATATTTTTTCACTATGCTGCTGGTCATTTTCATTTTTTTTTTAAAAAAAAGCTTCTGCAACTCTGTTTACATTAAAAATACAGGAACCAGTTACAGTGTAAACCAAGCTGTCAGTTTAATTTACTTGGCATTTCTTTGTGCTTATACCAGTTGTTAAAGATGGGATGTATGTTACTTCTGTCATGTTATCACAAATTATCTGCAAGAGCTATCTAAAGTGGATAACAGTCTTTCATTTAATTGTGGGTCGACACACTGTTTGTTTTCATCTTCTGACAACTGAGGGAGCAAATATATAAGGAGGTACTTCAAAGCTGTGAAAAGCATATTTTGGTTTTGCCCTGCTTATTGGTAATGGCACTCCCACATATTTTGGCTCTGTTCTCCTGGCAACTAATTCATTGGAGGGCGGGAATGGTTCAACATAACAAATTAGTCAGCCAGAGCCATATCAGGAAAAAAAAATGTCTAGCTCATTAGAATGTCATCTTGTTACCCTGGTAAAGAAACTAAATCTTATATTCTGCTTCTAACAAAATATGAAGGGAGGAGTTATATATAATGTAGAAAAAGAAAATAATATCACTTATTTTTCAGTATGTCACATCTCACAAGATTAATTGTTAGATGCAGTGCATCTTGCCTCAGAAATTTTCACATTCATAAGCCTTGGCAGTATGTTTATGGGAAGTCAAATATGAACAAAAACATGAAACCTTTTTTAAAATGTGAATGTCTTACACTGTATACCTTTGAAAAATACACACAAATACGCTTTAGTCAGTGGGGAAAACATGTGCAAAAATATGCACTTTTTTCAGCCCAGGAGAAAAAAAATACTATGAATTCCCTTCCAAGAAGAAAAGAAACCAAGTTCCTACAACCTGATGTGAATTTAGAACAAAACAAGAATTCAGGTGGGATTGGGAGAAATGTGAAACAATCGAGACTAGAATATTTTCACATCTCTTATGGAGGGCATACCAGTCATGTAGGGACGGAGAGGGCGGTTCACCCCAGGCGGAAATGTTTTTAGGGCATCCAGGCCCATAGCCACACACCCCATGCACCACAGCCATGTCCCTTGTGCTGTAGCCCTGCCCCCTCCACACACTCCAAGCTCCACCACTGGGGCATACCCAAACCAAGGCATACAGCTCCTTAATTTCTTAAAGGATACAAAATACTGTCTGGGATCATGTTCAGCTAGGAATTTGGTGGTGGATAAAGCTGGACAGTGATGAAAACCAATAGGAAGAGAATCAATTCATTTGAAATTTGATGCTGGAGGAGACTTCTACAGTTACCATGGATTGACAAAAAGACAAATAATTGAGTCTGAGAGCCAATTAAACCTGCATTCCCGCTGGAAGCCAAAATGACCAAATTGAGGATATCGTACTTTGGACATATCATGAGACTATATGAAACGTTTAAAAAGACAATAATGCTTGGTAAAGTGGAAGGCATTAGGAAAAAGGGAAGACCATATTACAGATGGGTAGAGTTAATGAAGGAAGCCAGAGTCCTGAGTTTACAAGACCTGATCAGAGCTGTTAATAGCCAGGCATCTTGGAGATCTTTCATTCATAGGGCATTCATAAGTTGAATGGCAATTAACAACAATAAATCCACAGTCTCTTTCTTAGAGTGGCTTGGGAACTATCATTCAGAGAAGCAGAGATCTGAGTGCTCCAGTAATGAGTTCTACCTACCTCACTGTACTACAAGTACCATGATTCTTTAGGATGAAGCCATGACCTTCAAAGTGGTATGAAGTTGATAGAAGTTGTGAAGATACACCTGTCAGTTGCTGTCCCAGGAATTATTTCAGGGGCCTCATGCTGTTCCTGGATTTGTGTTCTCATGCTTCAACCTTCTGTGGCTTTTCCTTTGTCACCTATGAGTGTGAGGCCTTCACATTGTGGATTACCTTTTCAACGCAGGGAACTGCTTGATGTTGCCTCATTCTGCCTGTAATTTATTTATTTATTTTTATTTATTTAATATATATCCTGCTTTTCTCCAATAAGGAACCCAAAGAGGCTCACATTCCACATTAAAACAATACAGCTAAAAATATTCTGAATTACAAAAATTAACAAAGCAATGAATAAAACCACTTTAAAAGATAGTTTAAAACAATTAAAAGCATATCAATACCTGTCCATTGCTGTTAAAAACTGTAGGTCTGTTTAAATAGAAAGGACTTGACTTGCTGATGAAAGAAGAGCAGGAAGGGGACCAACTGAATTTCCTTTGGCAAAGAGTTCCATAGCTGGCTAGGCTTTGGGGACTTTGTGAAGGCTGATCTGATACAGAAGCAGCTATGTCCATTAGAACAGACCAGATAGGATACCTGTGGTATCTGCTAGTGCAAACATCAGTTGTGCCCTGTAGCCCATGTTTATAGCATTCCTGATACTACAACAATAATTTCAGCATTAAAGAAAGGGCATGGATGAAGCTGGCAGGAGTTGGGTGATTTCCAAATAGCACTACAAATGTATTATCTCCTAAACCATACACGGGTCCTTATCCAGCACCTATCACATTCTACAGAAAATAAATGAATTTTGGAACTAGATGAGTCATGCAGTTTGCTCATACTCATGCTTTTTTTTTCATCTACAGAGCAATTTAGATAATCAGTCCAAATGACACACCCACACATTTCATTTGAATTTACCATATTTTCTGACTGAGAGGTGGGAATGTGGATTCACAGAAGGCATTATAAACTGAAATAAATAGAATACACAGGCAATGTAATGCTGTTAATCTGACAACAGCAAAGGCATTGAACCACTAGAATTTTATGGGACGGAGCAATGGTACATTCTTCACAAGTAAAGGAAGCCAGGCTACATACTGGGAGACTGCCATGTGGGAGAGGATTTCAGACCAGTCTTGGTCTGCAGGATTCAGTTATAATTTTCTTAGGCAAATCAAGTGCAAGTTCTAACCCATGTAAAAGGCAAAATAGTGCTGTTGAGATTTTTTTTTAATGCATTGGGTTAACTCCAACTCTAGGTGCATGCAACTGGGAAGGCAGAAGCAAATATTCTTATAGCAGTCCCTCTTCCAGGAGACCAACCATAGTGTAGTGGTTTGAGTGCTATACTAGGACTCTAGGAGACCAGGGTTCAAATCCCTACTCATCCATGGAAACACATTGGATGGCCTTGGGCAGGTCACACTCTCTTTACCTCAGAAGAAGGCATCAGCAAACCTGTTCTGAATAAATCTTGCCAGGAAAACGCTATGTAGGTTCACTTTAGGTCACCATAAGTCAGAAACAACTAGAAGGGACATACAACAGCAGCAGCAACAATGAAGTCTCTCTTCCAGAAAGGCCACACAGATGGTTGGGGCTCCTGCTGAATTGGGTTATGACACGAGGAAAAATTCCTGACTTTTGGGTGAAAGCACTTTTTGTGATCAGAGTTCCACCCATAGAATGCACTGTTGTCATCTCAGGATCCTGATCCACTCAGGTCCTAGCCAAACCAGATCCAAAGTGCCAAAATGAAACAGCCACTGATGCAACAAAAGAGTTCATTAATTATACACAGATGATAAGCAAAAATAAGAAATAAAGATAATGCATGTCTCTTCAGTTGGAAGAAGTTGAACTTCCTTGCAGGCAAGCATATACTTGGGTCCCTGAAATATATGGGATGTGCTCTATAGATCTTCATTGTCATAAGTCAAGATATGGAGAGTCCAAGCGATCTGACACACTAGTCAAATATAGAAAGGCCTATGGCTCCAGATGACAGGTTCACCCAACCCCCACGCCCTCCTGAATTCAAGCAGCTAGTGATTAATACAGCTGATGAGAAACCTCAGCAGAGTGGGCCACAACCACAGCCACAGTTGAAGAACACTGAGGAGATACCTCCCTCATTTGTGTAACATCAGCAGCATAAGGAACAGCAGCAAAAGGGACAATAATGTAATGCTGATCAAACAACTGACATTTCAAAGTCAGGTGTCTATAAATCCCACAGTAGCTGCTTAGATTTTTTTTTCCTGTCCATAACTGTTCACTCTCCCTAGCTTTTGCACACTTCCCACTCATGAATTAATTTGGATTCCTAATTTCTGGACTGGCTTACAGTTTATGTCTCTGTCTTTCCCTGTGGCTTCAATTGTCATGACTACCGGCTTCTCATGACAGTTTCTAGAAAGGTTAAGATCTTGATTAGGGCCATTTCCACACTAGGCTGTTATAGTGCTATTATTCTACTTTCAACATCCTATGAAATCCTGGGGTTTGCAGTTTAGGGAGGGGCCCTTGTCAACCCTCTCTAAACTGTAAACCCCAGGATTCCATAGGATGCTGAAAGTAGAAGAATAGCACTATAACAGCCTAGTGTGGAAATGGCTAGGTCTTAACCAGGCATACGAGAAGGACTAATTTGACTCACTTCAACTGCTTCTCCCTACTATAGCCTGCCTCTTCTGGCACTGGTTGCCTGTAGTCACAGGACATTCATCCTATTCTGGACTCATATGTACTTTGTGTTCTTCCTACAGCAAGACAGAAGGCATTCGCTCTTGGTGGATAGCTTTCTCCTATGTCCTAGTAAAGGTGGGAATCATTTTGTGTGTGGGCTACATGCAACTCTTCAGGAGTTCCAAAGCCCTGCACCCTTAAAGTTTTTTAGCCAACTGTTCCTCCTCAAATTGACAAAATAAGACCAAACTATGCTGTTGAGAGGATGGGCACCCAAAACAGCAAAAAAGCAACAAAAAAGTCCAAAATGCACTCCAGCATCACTTCCAATTTTCCAAAATGGTGGCTGTAATGGCACACTGAAGTCTTCCAGAGTAGTGGATCCCAAGCTATCTGATGTAGTGGAACCAATCATTTTTGTCCCTAATGTGCCATGAACATGTGCCATATCTATATACATTGGCTACAATTGTTCCTCTCTTTTTTAGAAACTTGACAGGGACAGGCAGCCAATGACTTGAGGACCTGTAGTGGTTCATGAGCCACCATTTTGCATAGCACTGCTCCAAAATATCAAGGAATGGAGTGGTACAGAGTGATATCACTGAAACATGTGTCCTTTCCTTAAAAATCCGCAGATCCTGTTAAATTATCTTTCTCTGTGACAGTTGTACACCAGCTGTTCAGCCAGGGAAGGGAAGTTCCTGTGTGACAAGGAAAAACACCCTTACCTTAGAAGGGTGAAGTAATCTGGCAGTCAAGCAGCTGAAAGAATATTTACATCTGAAGCTGCTCTCACTTTGTACCACTTATCTTATATGATAGACATCTCTGATTAACTAAAAGCTATCCACCATAATCAAAGTGCTATATAGAATGTGGGATGACAGCTCACTATTCCCTACCATTTATCTGGTGCCAAGCTTCTGCTTGACCACAGGTATATTCCCACAGCTTGACCACTCTGCAGATTCTCCTGATCTTATGCACAGGATGTTGAAGGGGCTGAAGGAGCTGATGAAGTTCATTCCTGCCAGCTCAGACACACACTTCTGTAGGAAGATGCTACCCTGGGTTCTCTACTACAAGCTACTGAAAAGCTCTCCTCCTATCTACCAACTTAGCAATCTTTTCTCCACTGCTGAACTAAAGAAAGAAAAATATTATTCCTCTTTTCTAAATCCAGCACTTTCCGCTGCCTGGCTGCTTTCAAAAAATATATATTTTTGGATCCACCCACCAACAGGCAAGACAATCAAAGTCTTCTATGTGCACAGTGATTTTCAGAGCAACAGTAACAGCCTTTCTTGTCTGGAAGTACATGACTAGAGTATCAGACTAGCAAGTATGACAAGATGATGATGGCAATGATGGTGGTGATGACAGTGGCAGCAACTACAACAACTATAACCATTGATTCTGATTATGCCATCAGTGCCTGGCCGTTCACAAAGAAACAAACGCAGAGATCCTGCTATTGGGAGATCACAGTTTAAACTTTCACAATAAGGAAGGCAAAGAGGATAGGAAAGAAGATGGAGAGAAAAGGCACACAGGAGGAATGCTAGTTGGATTCACAATAAACTGTTTTGTGTCAGCACACAGGGCTTAAACTAAATAATTTAAACTAACACTAACACTTCTACTGATGTCTGAGGGTCTCATCTACGTATGTTGAAGACTATAGTCATCCCTCCACATTCTCTAGGGTTAGGGGCACAGGACCCTCATGAGAGGGGAAAAACCATAATTAGCTCTAGGCCCTCCCAAACCATACTTAACACACCAAAAAAGTATGATCACCATATTCAACCCACCATGGATTCCTTTGAGGCATCACAGTTCCTTCACAAGATAAAGTGGGTGGCTAGCTGTGCTTACTGCCACCTCCACTGCTGCCTCACACCATTTTTAACAGGGGCTTACAAGCCTTGTTCGCAGTTTCTCAGTCTCACAAGACTTGGAGTCCCTATTAAAAATGACACAGGGAGGCAGCAGAGGTGACAGCAAATAATCAAATCCACAAAAGTGAAACCTGCAAATGTGAAGGGCTGACTGTAGTTCTAACCAATTGTGTTTGAATCAGTTACATATATTTTCCTGAGTAAACTGAGCTTTACTAGGGGATGAGGATTAAATCCCAAACTACAAGATACATTAAAAGAACTCGGGGGGTTGTTTTTTCATTTTAAGTGGAAGCATTGGGGAAGGGTGGGAGTGGGAGCAGGGTGTGCATCAACAGGTGATTTAGTCCTCCATGCTGCTGTCCTAATGAAAAATATTGCGCAAAGCTGTTGTTCACATTTTAAGGGGAACATGTAAGAACAGAAGTTTCTTTCCTGAGACAAAGAATAGTTTTGGGGTGCTGATCTCCATCAGGGCCATGCCACAGAGAGAAAGGATTAGCTTCTCCCAGTACACCATGATCCCAATGCTGATTGTCTCATTCACCATAATTGCAATTTAAAATAGCAGTGAAAAAGTAGCATTAAATCCATTAAAGGTTTCAGGAAAATATGAACTCTGAAAAAGGAACACAGAGATTTATCCTGAAAATGTCATTATGGACATTTGTGTGAAGTAGACAAAACAAACCATATTCTTGTGGGAACGGTATAGTCTCATTTGGGAGAAAAAAAATCCTTAGCATATTCTTCAAAATCACATGCTCAGTTTCTGGATTTTATTTGGAAACTTACTGCACAGTTTTGGCCACTTGAGGATGTTTTAAGCCACCATTCAAACATCTCCATCTCCTACATAGATTGTGGAGATAGACAGAACATGCTGGATGGGTGAAAATAGATACCTTTGTACTTCCTACATGCTATGCCAGGTTCATTTGCATCTGAACATGCCCATATGTGTTCCATAAGAAAGTTCTGAGCACAGGAGGAAGAAGTTGTTTAAGAAGAAGACTGTTGAGTAGCTGGAGGCAGTAGAGCTGACAGATCTAAGTTTGTGAGTACGAGTATTGCTGTACCACAGTAAAAGGATGGAGAATATTGTGAGACCATGGGAATCTCTGAAGACAAGGGAAAGTTGTTTGCCCTCAATCTACAGATGAAACCAGGCGGGAGAAGAGACACTGGAGACTGAGGGCCTTTCTGCACTACACTATTACAGTGCTATCATTTCACTTTCAACATCCTGTGGAATTCTGGGGATTGTAGTTTACTGAGGCCAAAGAGCTCTCTGGCTGAGGATTCTAAACGCCTGTCACTAAACTGAAAAGGCCAGGATTCCATAGGACATTGAAAGTGGAATAATAACACTACAACAGTGTAGGGCAGAAATCCCCTGAATGATAAGAAATGTGAATAATACTTCTTTGGTGTAAACATGGAACAGATTAATTTTCTGGATATTACTTTGCAATTATATAATATAGAAGCTCTGCTTTATATCAGAAACCTACTACTGCCATGGAGATTTCCAGCTTCTACCCAGAAGACAACACAAAATCCAATATATATAGCATAGACCTGCAATGCAAATGACCTGCAATACTACTCATAGACCTGAAATACTGCTCATACTCAAGTTTTTAGAGAGAAAACAATAGAACACCCCTGATTGATACTTATCACTTTCAGCTAATATGACACAGATACGATAAATGAACTACATGTGTTGTTTGACACAGCACATGGGTGGTAGGCCCTGGAGATGTCTTATAGATATCTTCCCAAATTAAAACAGTTACTTACAAACAAAAACAGACTAGATAACAAAGAAGCAATCACAGGGACCAAGCTCTGCAACAAAATGAAATACCATCTCTGTCTCTTTGGCCCTTTCTGCACGTTACCATCTTCCGATGCTGGGGTGCAGGGATCACGCGAGCAGCCTCCGGCAAGAGGATCTTGTGTCCGGGGTCCTTCAGCTCTGCATAAGCTGCCTGCTCACACAAGAGCCTTGCCTCTTCCTCCCGGAGCGCAGCCTGGGACTTTCCCAGGCTGCACTCAGGCAGGAAGCGCGACCGGCGTGGCTCAGGAGGCTGCAAACGCCAAGTAAGTGCGTGCGGGGTCCAAGAGCAATGCGCGATCACACACCATTTTCAACTTCTAGCCAAGAAGAAAAGGTGTGCGATTGGCACCTGCCAGTCCCTGGAGCATCACACTATTGTGAGTGCATCATGCAGATCGCTCTTCACAATCGCATGACGCTCCAGGCTCTATTTCGCATAGAAAATACCATGCAAAAAGGACCTGTATCTATTTCGCCAATACTGTTAAAGGATGTAACTACTTTATCCACAATTAGAAGAGATTTATAGCAAAGATTCTCTTGTTCATCTTGTCATATGTTGCATGCCATCTTCTGCCAGTCCTATCCCTCTACAACAGCCCAGATCTTGCACAAAAGAATAAATGCACATAAAGAGGACCCAAATAATTATCACCCAGTCAGCCTGACATCAGTGCCCGGAAAGATCCTGGAGCAGATCATTTAGCAGTCAGTTCCTAATCACTTAGAAAGCAATGCGGTAATCACGAGAAGACAACATGGATTTCTCAAAAATAAGTCATGCCAGACTAATCTTATCTCTTTTTATGATAGAGTTACTAGCTTGATAGATGAAGGGAATGCTGTGGATGTAGCATATCTTAATTTCAGTAAGGCCTTTGATAAAGTTCCCCATGACATTATTGCAAAGAAGCTAGTAAAATGCGGGCTGGACAGGGCTACTGTTAGTTGGATTTGTAATTGGTTGACCAACCGAACCCAAAGGTGCTTTTCATCCTGGAGAGAAGTGACTAGCGGGGTGCCACAGGGTTCTGTCCTGGGCCCAGTGCTGTTCAATATTTTTATCAACAACTTGGATGAAGGAATACAGGGCATGCTCATCAAATTTGCAGATGACACCAAATTGGGAGGGGTTGCTAATATGCCAGAGGACAGGATCAGAATTCAAAATGACCTGGATAGATTGGAGAGCTGGGCCAAGGCGAACAAAATGAAATTCAACAGAGAGAAGTGTAAGGTCCTACACTTAGGTAGAAAAAATGGAATACAGAAATACAGGGTGGCGGACACATGGCTGGATAGCAGTACGTGTGAAAGGGATCTAGGAGTCTTCATAGACTACAAGCTGAACATGAGTCAGCAGTGTGATGCGGCAGCCAAGAAAGCCAAAGCAATTCTCGGCTGCATCAATAGGAGTATGGTGTCTAGATCGAGGGAGGTACTGGTATCACTCTACTTTGCTTTCGTTAGACCTCATCTTGAATACTGTGTCCAGTTCTGGGCACCCCCATTCAAGAAGGACATGGTCAAGCTGGAGCAAGTCCAGAGGAGGGCGACCAAAATGGTGAGAGGCCTGGAAGCCATGCCCTGTGAGGATAGACTTAGAGACCTGGGTATGTTTAGTCTGCAGAAGAGAAAGTTAAGAGGAGACATGATAGCCATGTTTAAATATTTGAAGGGATGTCATGTAGAGGAAAGAGAGGGCTTGTTTTCTGCTGCTCCAGAGACCAGGACAAGGAGCAATGGATTCAAGCTGCAGGAAAGGAGATTCCACCTGAACCTCAGGAAGAACTTCCCGACGGTCAGGGCTGTCCGGCAGTGGAATATGCTGCCTCAGAGTGTAGTGGACTCTCCTTCTTCGGAGATTTTTAAGCAGAGGCTAGATGGCCATCTGTTGGGAGTACTTTGAAGGTGTTCCTGCATGGCAGGGGGTTGGACTGGATGGCCAGTATGGTCTCTTCCAACTCTACATTTCTATGATTCTATGATTCTAAATCACATGTCACAAATTACACTATTCAAAGAAGAGTGGGAATTTGTCCCACGACGCCCAAGCATCGCGGGTGGCGGGGGAACGGTCTTTGCCACCCTCCCGCGATACGAGACCACTCGCAATGGCCGACGGGAGGAGGTGGGGCTGGGCCCGGTATTTAGGGCCTGACCCACCTCCCTGGCGGCCATTCGCGCCGATATTGTTTTTAGTAAACCGGAACTTTATTGACATGATGGTGTACACTTGTCACCAGAGGGCAATCTGATTTTTCTACAGGATTTGCAGAAGGGGTTGGATTTGATCCTGAGGGGAGGGGGGGACAGGGACTAAGTGGATGCTTGTCCCTGTCCGTGGCCGGCAAGGGGGGGGCTTAAGGTTCGGCGTGTACCTATGGCACCCCCTTTTGGGGTGGAGGATAAATCCTATCCTTGGGGAGGGCCCTAGGATCACCCCACTTGCTGCGCAGCGGGGTGTGGGCCTTGGGGCTCGCCTTCCAGACAAGGGCTGGCCAAAGGCCATCATGCATCTTCAGCGGTTGGCTTTGGGGCCCGGTATCTCGTTCAACGGGCTAGGGGAGATGGTAGGGAGCTGCCTCTTGACCCTAGTCCGATGATGCCGGGGACCCCCCCTTTCTTCTCCTCAGGTTCAGAAATGCAATGTCAAGTTCAAAGTTATGGTCAAGTTCAAGTTCAAGTTGGATTTCACCCCATGTTAATTAGGCATATTAATAAATTGCCCTTGTTCAACCCAAGCTCTGTCTGTGGTCTCGTTATTTCGTGGGTAGGGTGGCAAAGTATTTCAGCCCCCCAAGCTGTTGTTGTTGTGTGCCTTCAAGTCATTTCTAACTAACAGGCGACCCTGTCACAGAGTTTTCTTGGCAAGATTTGTTCAGAGAGGGATTTGCCTTTGCCTTCTCCTGAGGCTGAGAGAGCCTGACTGATCCAAAGTCATCCAGTGGGTTTCCATGGCCAAGTGGGGATTCGAACCTGTTCTCCAGAATCATAGTTCAAAGCTCCAACCACTACAACACATTGACTGTAGCCTGCCAAGACAGTCTGTCACTAAGCTTAAAATGGCTATTCTTGAACAAAGTAACTTCAAATCGAAAAAAAAGTCAAATAAGTGAAATATAATTAATCAAGAGATTGGATTTATCCCTAGTCCTTGAATTAGAATAATGCTTTTAAAAAAAAAATCACATTACCTGTGTTAATTAGTTTACTCTGTAACAGGATGTTTGTATTATCAGCAAAAGCTACATAGTGAATAGTCACTGTTACGATAATTGTCACTGTCTGTACTTTCTGCATTTCATTTCCCCCACTGTTTACTCCTTCCTCCAGCTCTCTCTCTCCCCCTCTCCCTCTCCCTCTCCTTCTATCTGTGTGTGTGTGTGTGTGTGTGTTTGTGTTTGTGTGTAACATCCGTAACTCAAGGTAACAAGACATGCATTTCCTTAAGTGGTAAGAAATGATAAGTTCACTCATTTTTGAAGTATCATAAGACTAGCTCCCCCCCCCCGCAGTAGATTTTCAGCTTTTTTTTTTTTCCCTGCAGCAGATTTTCTGGAAGTTTCTACCAAAATTTTAACTCAGTTGGTCTTTTAGTTTCCTGGGAAGGTATTAGGATACAATGTTAAAAACAAGAATGAGACATTAAGGACTTGCGTTGTCCTGTAGTGAACTTTCTTTATGCATCCGCCAATCTCCTGCCACCAGGTATAGCAAGAGGGTTTCCTTTTCTATTTGAGGTCAAATGTGACAAAACTGATTAACTCTACCCGGGGCCAGCCCTACCTTTAGGCAAACTGAGGTGTCTGCCTCAGAGCAGAAGACTTTTAGGACTATGGAAGGGCAGCAGACAGTTAGCGATCTACATTTGTTCTTATTGTCTTTTTACTGCTAGGTATGAAGAGAAGCATGGTGCAGTGATTTGAGCATTGGACAACAACTCTGGAGATCAGGGATTGATTCTCCACTCAGCCATGGAAACCTACCAGGTGACCTTGGGTGCTTCACATATTCTCAGCCCCAGAAAACCCCACAGGTTCACTTTAGGGTCGCCATAATTTCAAAATGACTAGAAGGCACACAATGATATTAGAGAGAAGTACTTCTTAGATAGTCTTTTTTTATGTGCCAAAATAATTTTATAGGCTTGGGTACCATGCACCTTGATTTTGATGGGGAGAAGGGTTTCATTTGTATTATGATCAAGGCAGCTCAGGCAGGAAAATTTCTTTGGTCAGCCCTGTATCTAATTCACTTGTCGTTCAAAAGATGTTGCTTTAACTGCTGAATCCTGGTTTTCAGGATCAGAGTTCAACCAGTTATTGAGTCCTGGTTTAGTAGAGTCTCAGTTCTAAGGGGGAAAAGGTGAGACATTGATGATGATGATGATGATGATGATGATGATGATGATGATGATGATGATGATGATATTTGTGGTACAAGTAATGGGCATGATTGTCTCTCATCTTAGAAAGCAAAGATATATCTTTAAAAGACAACAGCAGGTGTCTGTCCTAAATTAGTGGAAAATATATTAAGATTTCATTTATATTTTTGGGTCTGGGTCTAAAGAGTAAGCTAAACACAATGAAAGAGAAAGTTCAGACAACACAATATACTGACCTTAATTGAAAGGATGGATTCAGTCATTAAATACTCATGCAAATTACACATATATTTGATTATTTAAGATGGGAAAATAACAATAGAAATATGAATTAAGTGTGACAAAACAGTATCATAATGAAACCATGAAATTCAGAAGAAGTAAAAAGGGATGTAGTGTGTTTCTAAGGATATGAGTGTGTTATTTACAAATGAGACACCTGGACTTATTTAATTGCTTTTGTTCATTCACTGTCTTGTTTTGAATACTAACGCACTTAAACCTGAAAAACAGCACATTTGATTAATGACAGAGGTGGTTTCTTAATGTGCTGTGTTTCATGTTTAAATGTATTTCTATTCATCTGATACATAAACAGAACTATCATCTGATCTTACAGAGGCTACACTTAACGTTGAATCAACAACACCAAGCATCCTAAATGGAAATGATTATAAACAAGGAAAGGGATAATCTCCCTTTTTATCTAATACTGTGATTCCTCTTCTAATTGTATACTCAACGTGGGAGACTCCATTCTAGCCATCTAAGAACAAATGCATGGGCCTCCAGATCTTCAGTGTGGCCAGTCTGAGGCCTGCAGGGAGGCACAGTGAACAGAGAGGATGGAATGTAGTGTCCCACATTCTCCTACTTTTCTCCCAGTATAGAACCCAAGCAGCTCATAAAATTATGTATTTCTGCATATCTGGTCACAACTTTGACAATGTAGCATTGGTGCAGACCCAATTTGGTAGAAGACAGGTTCCCTTGTTTTGAGGGTCCCTTTAATCAATCAGTCAATCAGATTTCTATGATCACAAGTCAATCATAAAAGGGCCAAAATCAGAACATACTACTGCTACACCAGCATCAGTTAAAAATAGAAAGCATTGTGGTGATGGTGGTGGAAATGAAAGAGACTGCAGTCTGAATTTGTTGAGTAATGGTGTTCAGTCTGTTCTAGACAGCGTTGCACAGGGTGCTTACTGATCTTTCACTGTCATTAGAGGCACAAGTAACCTCCTCAACCATAAAGAGCATCGTTCAGTAGCAATCACAGCAGAAGCAAATGCAATAACTGCATCAGCAGTGGTGTGCTCCCCTTTAGATATAAGGAGCCTCTCAACCCTGAGACATTGCCAACCTATTCTGTAGATTTGAATACACATTTGTACCAACTTTGTATAAACTGGTGTTATTTATAAAAGAATACTTAAAAATATCTGTAAATATAGATTTAGTCATTGTTCTGCCAAGTCCTGACTTATCCCTCACCTCTCCTTACATGAAAGAATGAAAAGAAATGAAGCCAAGAGATGAAGAGCATCCTGGGAGAACTCTTCACTAGATTGTTGTTGTTGTTGCTGCTGCTGCTATTGCTCTTATGTGCCTTCAAGTCAAACATCTTCAGAGAAGAATTGCCATTGCCTTCTTTTTTGACTGAAAGAGAATGACCTGCCCAAGGACTTGCCCGCTGAGTATGCATGGCTGAGCAGAATCCTGGTATCCCAGAGTCCTAGTCCAGCATTCAAACCACTGTACCATACTGGGGAAGAGGGACTACTATGGGAATATCTGCTTCTTCTTTCCCAGTTGCATGCATCTGAAATGGAGATCTGAACACTAGCCTCACAGAGTCTTCAGACCTCAATGCTACACTGGTTCTCTCTTTGCTGGTATAGTGAAATTATCCTAGGAGTGTATTGCTACTGCTATAGCTTGGTTGACGAAGTAGATGTGTTCCTGGTCATTACTTCTTCAACAGAAAATTTGGTACCAAAGGCAGAAATAATATGAAAAGAACAGAGATAGGTTCCTACACACACACACAAAAAAAGAATAGTTAACCTGTTTCAGCAAACTTTTCATTGTAACTCAAAATGAACAATATGCTCATGTAAAATGCACATGTAAAATGAAACTCACCGGGTCAGGTAAGCCTTGCATAAGTTTTAAACTTCCTCAAGCTCACTTGAAAACTTCATACAAGATGCATCAACAAACAATCTTTTCATTCAGCAGCCTCCAATTTTGTTACGATTTCCATTTTGGTGGCCAAACTTATAGAGCTGTGCTTTTTTAATGTGCTAGGAAAAGTTAGTAGGGCATGTGTATTTGCTTATTTATCTGTTCTCTCCTTTACTCTCTGATTAACTGTTAACGCATGCTCAGTAAAGGATTCTAGAAGCAGCTGCTGTTTACCTCACTTGTTGGGCAGATACACATAGCCACAGTAGGAATGGCTAGAGGAGAATCCTGTTCTTTCCCAGCTCAAGCTTTACTGCATTGTTTATTGCAGATGTACTGCTGCAAACCAAAACAAAATGTCCATGGCCATTTCTGCACTACATTGTTATAGTGCTATTATTCCACTTTCAATGTCCCATGGAATCTTGGGGTTTGTAGTTTAGAGAGTGGCATTTAGAATTCTCAGTCAAAGAACCCTTTGGCCTCAGTAAACTACAAACCCCAGAATTCCACAGGATGCTGAAAGTGGAATAATAACAGCACTATAATAATCTAGTGCAGAAATGGCCCATGTTTCTCTACCCTTCCTTCACCATCCTTCCAATGCCAGTGCTGCTAAAAATTTCAGGGTAGTCAGAAGACAAGGAGGAAAAGGGAGGTTGGGCAGGCAGAAAAAGATTTTGTAGAAAAGAACTTATTTGTCAGATGCTTTGTTTACTTTGTTTGACTGGATACAGACATAACAATTTCATACTCTTTTAACTGCCATGGCTTCATACCAGAAAATCCTGGGATTTGTGTTTTGATGTAGTAGTTACAAGTGTCTGTTAGAGCTTTCCAGTGATATTAAATCACTGTAGCTGTGTAGTCTAGATGCACTCTGATCTCCATACTCCCATATCCTAATAGCAAACACATTCTACAAGACAGGATTCTTGTGTAGGCAGACTGGTACCATCCATTTCCAAGATAGTAATATCATTAGACTTAGAGGTGGCGGGGGGGGGGGGAGCCAAAATTTTCAGAAGTACAAAAGACTGTATTTACTCGCATATAAGACTAAATTTCCCCCCTGAAAAATACTATTTGAAAATGGGGTGCATCTTACACACTGATGTGTCTTATATACTGACAAATATGATATGTATGTATGTATGTATGTATGTATAGGAAAAAACCCTAAGATAGGTGGAAAAATAATTGAACAAGCATCTTCAGCACCTTAACAAAGCCATTGCAAGAAAGAAGAATCAAAATGGGATTATAGCGGTAGCGGAGTGGATTATTCTGAAAAGGGGTACAGCCGGCATCCCAAGCAGACCTGCTCCATTCATATTGCAATTTATTTTTGTACATTCCACTTGTGGTTTAATAAATTTAAGAATGTTGTCTTACTATCAGTAACAAGTAAATACATTACTGGGAATTATCTATAGGTGATTAGAAGAAGTATCATAGCCTATGTTGTTATTACCACCATATCTGAACCTTTAAAAAAATCACTGCTATTTTTATTGTAGGCATTTCAGATGGACTGGAGAAGCAATTGACCAGTGTTTTGGAGACCATTTTCTGAAATGGCTGCTTGTTCATGTGCATGAAGCTGGATTAAATTACAAAGAATTCCACTGATGCAGAATTGTAAAAGTACTTCTTAAGTAAAAGACTACACAGCCTGAAAATGCAAAGTGTTGAATGGAAGAAGCATACATTCCCCCCAATTTTCTTCTCTGTGGCATAAAGTTAATGAAAACTGGCAGCTCGAAGCCCAAGAACAAAGAGACACACTTAAGCCCATTGAAATCAGTGGCTTCACGTGCACCTAACTCTGATTTTGCCTCTGACCTATGCATTTGTATTCTTTGTTATTACCAGGAAGAAATAGAGATGTAGAATTTCTGGAAATTTTGAACCATGGAAAACATGTCTTTCCTGCTTTGAGAAGAGAAATTTTTTTTTTTTTACAAAATTGGAAAAGTAGCATCCCTTACAGACTGAAAGCCATTGTGTTACTGTGGGAACATAAAATGCATTATTTATAACTTGGTTCAGCATAAAATTATTATGTTTCATATAATAAAACTATGACATATTTAGAATATAATTACAAATCAAACTCTTTTCTTGTTGTTGTTGTTGCTACAGATGGAGCTACAAAGTTCTGAACTGAGAAGAACATCTGAACTATAAGGAATCTCTTTGGTTTTGCCAATTTGAGTAGCAGGTCCAAACTGCACCCCTACCCCAGTAAAAACAGGAGAAAAAAACATCCACATAATTAAAAAACAGAAAATGACTTTGTCTCCACTAATTCTCCAGAGTTTCAAGCAGACATAACACACATAACACAGCCATTCCCATTAAGAGAACTGAGGAAAGGAGACTAGGAACTGTAATGAGTTGATACAGTGCACAGTCTTACATAAAAGTCTTCCCCTTGCACAATTTTTAGAAATAATTTTGGGCCAGTAAATATGTGAACAGCTTGTTTTATAGCTTTTGTTCATCATTCTGAAAGTAAATATTGCATAATCCCTTCTCCCTCCAATTCCCCCCACAAACAACAACAACAACAACAACAACACCACTGGGAAAAATGGTGGGGGGAATTATCTTCCAAATTTTTCTAGCTTTTTTATCCTAGGCCTTCCCATCTCTAGGAAAAGAGATGGTCTTTCTTAACACTACAGCCTTCTTTCTTTCATCAAAAATGCAACATCAAGGACAGAGTGAGAGAGGAGATGAATTATTTGCATCCTTTAGACTGAATGATTAACCCTTTTCTACATTCCAGCGTAACTCTCAGTTCACCTCTCCGGGTAGAATCCCATCTTGCAAGCATCTTTTTGCATAACAGTGGAAAGTATGGCCAATGATATGTTGGATTGTGACTTCCATCACCCCTAGTTACCATAGCTAATGATGAGGGGAATTGCACTCCAACATTATCTGGAGAGCTAAATATCTCTGTTTCCAACCCAAGAAGGCTCAGATGATGATGATGATGATGATGATGATGATGATGATGATGATGATAAGTTTATACCATATTTCTGCCGCAAAATCAGGACTCAAGGTGACTTGTGTATCAATATATACAACTATAAATGGTGCCTATCAGTATATACCTTTTGTGTGTGTTTCTGAGTAGGACTGCTGATGATAGTGCAACTTGGAGATCTCTCATTCATAAGTTTACCATAAGTTGTCCTGATGGCAGTTACCAACAATGGTTTGATCAGAATCAATGTCAGTGTCAAGAAGATAGCCAGATGTCAGAGCCATATAGCAAACTATGAAAGTAATAGAATATACAGGAGCACACCAGCACTCAGATCACAATTATGATGCTCAGGCAAAGTTCAGCTGGCACAGGAAACTCTCTTAAACTCTTTCCTGTCCCAGATGAACCAATAAGAAGCCTGAATGGGTAGAGTCACCAGGAAGGAGTTACACAGCTACCTCTGACTATGTGCTGATCATCCATGGAATAATGAGACAGACACTAAAGGCTGAGCCAAATAAAGGCTACTTTATTTAACCTAGAACCTATTTCAACTGCACTGAACCCAGAAATGAGCAAAAAGCAGGAACCAGAGCCAGCCATGATGTTGTGATTTGACCATTGGACTACAACCCTGGAGACCAGGATTTAATTCTCTGCTTGGCCATGGAAACCCATTTGGGTGCATCACACATTCTCAGCCCCTAGAAAATCCCATAATAGGTTCACCTTAGGGTGTCATAAGTCAGAATTAACTTGAAGGGACACAACAACAACAATCTAGTGGGGGGTCACGGCAGGCATCACTCCTTGACTTCCTCCGCAGCCTTCTTCTGGTTGTAACAGTTGATCCCAAGAGCAATCCAATAGCTGGCTTGTGTTCTGTTCAGCCATTTGCTGGAAGCCAGCCAGAGGATTCCCACTTCAAAGTCATAGGACTTAAAGTTAGGGCAAGCCCCAGGCCTGTCCCAAGGGCAGTCTCCTTCCCCAGAGCCCTTCTCTTCATCAAAAGGATTCCAAGGCGTTCGCTATACCTGCTACTTTTCTCCCCCCATCACTACCTGCCAAGTGACTTCCTATTTGAGGTGACCTCCCTTAGCCAATTGGCCAAGTCCCCCAGGTACAGTGAAGTGTTGGCGCAGAGGACAGTTCAAAAAGAGAAAATTCCTACTCAGCCTCAAAAGTGACCAGTAAAGCTAAATTCAGAAAGAATGGCAAATTGTAGGTGATTGCTGGGTGACCTTTGATAGAAGTCTATAATTCATGGTAATATGTGGAAAGAATTCATTGTGATGATTACGGCAGATATCATGAAGCAGGAATATGGTAATGGAAATGCTATGTACTAACGTGTAAAATGGCTGAAAAATGCAGTACAATGATATAACAATGTTAAGAGATTTTGGAAATGAAGTCTAGATCAGTTTGGAAGATTCAAGAAATAATTCATGTGAAATAGCAATAATAAATGGTTGTTTTAATTGTGAAACTTTAATAAAATGATATTATAAAAAAAAAGTGACCAGTAAAGCTTAGACTGCATTGGAGATAGGTGAATTAGTCAAACTTCAACAACAACAAGAAGGAGAAAAAGGGGTAGGAGAATCTTAATATCCCCCAACTTTGTCCCCCATGCTCAACATCTGGTCACAGCTGTATCTGATGTACAGCCACCTGACCTCTCTCCATCAGAGGCCAACAAAAGTAGCTCCTGTCACACAGCACAACAGGCAGCGTGAACAAAGTTAAATTCTAAGCAACGAGTAGCAATACACATTGCTACTCATACATCATACACTCACACTACTCACACGTCATAAACAAAATGAGTTATGTATCCTACAACAGCATATTATGCTTTCAAATTTTGTTAACGAATTATTGCTAGCATTGCCACTACTATGTTACCAACACTATGTTACAGCTAAGTTACTACTGCAGTCATACCCTCACACAGCCGAGATATGTTGTTTATCCATGTAGCAGGGCAGAATGGATGCACCTTAAGCTCATATGGCCACTCCTGCCAAGCACATAATCTTTAATAAAGATTGGAACTTTCCTGAAAGATACTCATGCAACTAAATCCTAATTACAGTGTCTGATATCAAGAGATAGAGATGACATTATTCCATGAACAACAACCCTGCAAGGTAGACAAACCACTTGATAAGCTGTGAGTTTGAACACAGATATCTGAAGATCAGGCTCTAATGTAAAACCTCCAGAAGTTGCTGGACCATAAATCTCAGAAGACCTAAGCACCATAACTAATAGTGAATTATCAAGGGGGATGTAGTCCAACAACAATTGCCAACATCAGCTCCAAAGTTGTCTTTCTGTGTTTTATAAAGTTTCTGCATACTTTTTAAAAAGTTGTAAATATCATGGACTACATTTCCCATCATTCCCAGCCAGCAATAGGCTGAGGATGATGGGAGTTGTAATCTAACACATCAGAAGGCACCAGTATGGGAAATCTGCCCGTGATATGCATGGTAGATCATGCAAATACTGAAAGATAGGCAGACAGCACTGGGCTGGAGAAGGCTGTACTATAATATTTGACCATGTTTCCCAGACAAGAGTCAAGCCATCTTTATTGCTTGAGGAGTTAAGGAGAGATCATTTGTTCACTTCTGGGAATCTTCTCTCTTGCCTCACATGGTCTTTTTAATAAAGCAAAGAAACAGAAGTCTTCCATTAGGCATTTATAATGATGCCTAACCTAATTCTGGAGTTATTACAAAAGTAATTATAAAAGTTATACATGACTCTTACTACTACTTTGGTCTGTTGCTCCTAATGACTTGCTGAGACAAGCAGCCCAATCCTAAAAAATTGCATTTACTTGAAAGTCAGTTCTGATAGTTTCAGAACTAACTTCCAGATATGAGGATTAGGATCATAGCTAAAGCCCATTTCTTATATGAAGCCAAATGAATAGCCATCTAATAAAAAGTTGGCTGGAATTCTCCAGTGTACTCCAAAAAATCAGCAAATAACTAGAAAATCTGGAAACAAGGGCCCTTTTCGCACGGGCCTTTTCTCGCGCGACAGTCCCGTGAGCCTCGCGGGAGTGGGAGCGTTGCTCCGCACGACGCACTCCCACTTCCGCCAGGCTCACGGGGCTGAAGCGGCATGAGCGTGGGTTTTTTGATTTTCGCTTCCAAGCGAAAATCACCCGCGCTCGCGCAACGCTCCTGGTGCCCGCGCGCACTTACCTTTCGTGCGGAGAGTCCGGGAGCCGGCCGGGTCGTGCTTCCTTCCCTCCGCCCCCGCGGAAGGAAGGGAAGGGGCAAGGCGCTCGCGCAACACGTCCTGCTTTGCGCGCGTGCGCGGGGGGGCGGATGGGACAAGCGCCTTTCTCGCGCGCGCAGGGGGGATGGAGGGGACAGGCTCCTTTCTCGCGTGCGCGGGGGGGAATGGACGGATGCGCGAGCCGCCTCCGCCTCCGGGAGGCTGCCGCTTCCCCGCTCGTTCCTTCGCCTGCGGAAGGAAGGAGGGGGAAGCGGCAGCCTCCTGGAGAAGGCTTCATGCGCGAGTCGCCCTCCCCCGCTCGCGCAAGAAGACTTAATGCGAAAAGGGCCAAGAGTAAAACCCACAGTCTCTACTTCTGAACATCAGACTTTGATTAAGAAAGTTCCAGAGTTTGAAAGCATTCAGATCCATTCATTTATTTATTCGAATCTAAAGATGGTCCAATCAAGCATATACGTTGTGTTGAGACAGTATGTCCTGGGTAACGACCTTCACATCAGAATCCTTGAGGAGTTTGATCTTTGTGAGTTCCATCCACTACAAACTGGCTTCCTGGACTAATGTGTGGTTCAGAACAGAGTTATCCTTAGAATTTTACACTTATCTGAATTCTGCAATGCAGTTCTTGACTCAAAATACATTTAGAGCATATGTGTTTTAAAATACATCTAGAGGAATGGATTTTGAGGGAATATGAGTTTCAAACTGAATTGTCATTGTTGTGTGCCTTCAAGTCATTTCTGATTTCTTGTGACACTAAAGCAGACCTATCACAAGGTTTTCTTGCCAAGATTTGTCCAACTGGGGTTTGCTCTTGCCTTCCTCTGGAGCTGAGGGAGTATGACTTGTGCAAAGTCACCCTGTGAATTTCTGTGACTGAGTGGGGACTCAAACCCTGTTCTTCAGAGTCCTGGTCCAGTGCTTAAACCACAATATCACACTGACTCCTTCAAAATGAACACATTGTAAGAAAATATGTTCAAAATACATCTTTAAATATATATGTAAATAAACATTTTCATAACTATCTTTTAAATAAAATCACTAATTAATACACAACAGCAGAGAATACAATGGGAAATGAGCACAGGCAAAAGCAAATATTGAATGGAAACAGACTGATCCACCCATATCTACACATGTTGAGTTGAATGTGTATGTAGTGCTTATATGTGTGTAACCTTTACCTACAAAGGTCTCTCTTCCTGGGATCAGAAACTCTGCTTCACCTACAGAGAGCCCTATATGCAGATAGTTCTGCCTGTGTAAGCTGCAGGTACACTTTAAACTTTAGACAGAGATGGTCAGGGTATGGCTAGTTGCAAACCGACTCTCATGTCTGTAGGCACATGTGCGTATGCAAACACACACACTAATTCATATGGTTGCAAAACAGATGGCAGAGTTTGGGAAAGTTGATTTTGGGCTGCATGTTCCAGAATTCCCCAGCCAACATGGCCACAGAGGATTTTGGAAGCTGAAGTCTAACGAGGAACTTTTATAAGTTGTACAGAGAAGGATAGGGCCAGCTTCAGCTTTGAGAGATCCATGCTGTCTTCGGATGTGCTGCCACCTCTGTTAATCTGGGCAAATGAACCAAGTCACATCTTTTAATGTCCCGCAATGTTTCAGTGTTATGTCAGGGCCACTGTGGGAAATTAAAAAGGTGTTTTTTTCCCCACCCTCTGGCAAATAAAAGTTAGCAAATAAAAACTAAAATGGCTAAGGACAAGCATCAGCAGAGTACCTCTCTAAGTACATTGGAGCTCTAGCTGTTTTGGCAGGTGGTAACACTGACCTTGAAAGAAAAAGCTATTGTATCATTTGGTCTTAAGTAGACAAGAGACAGCATGGGACTGTTCTATTTTAATACAGAGAACTGCTGCCCACAGACAGGAGGACATTGAACTAAAGGAACCTCCTTTAATGAGAGTGTGGCCAGGAAAGAAAGAAGGTATAATGGAATATGACTATTCTCTCATTGAAATTCTAACTGAAGTCAGAAAAATGCAGGAGGTTTTTCAAGTAGATTTACAAATCACACCACTGTCCTGTCAGACACTCTACATTAAAAAAGAGGGCCAGACACAAAGGCTCTTTGCTTATACACTGTTATCAGTGGCCATTTCTCCATCAGGGATGTTGTCTGGCATTTACTTTCTTAATAAATAGACATCCCCAAGATCTATTTTATTTTTCTCTGGCTTTCCAACTGCATACTTTGTGTCTAACAGCTTCCTTTAAAAACCATGAGTATAGGTAATTGCAACTGACTTCTAAATAGGACTGCTAATGATGACTTTGTGTAGGATAAAAGAGGAAACAACACGTTTATGCACTAACCCACTGGGAAATAAGGCAGGATGACCTTGTCATATCATGTTCCATCATGATAAGCCTTCAGGGCAAGTAATACCCCTAGCACAACATAGGCAACATTTTAGAAATGGCTGGATGAAACGTTGGGTGGTGACCATGGGAAGAATAGAAGTGAGGTGGCATCAGCTGTTTGTATTAAGTTGCAGCATTTAATGCCAAGCTGATTGCTGGTATGTAGCTTCCAAAGAATGAGACATTCTTTACTAGAAAGAATGAGACACTTCTTTATTAGATTAATTTGGCAATGAAAAAATCCAGCAATTTTGGAATGACACATATTGTGATGATTTTTTTATTCCAGGCCTTAAGAACCATCCAGCAAGTGTACAAAAAAGAGATGAATAAGAGATGTGTCTACTATGTCCTTTTTGCTACCTGTTTAATGCTAGTCTGGATTCTACTGACACTTGGCAGAGTTTCAATAGAGAAGGCCACACCAGCCAAAATGTAATCTACAAAACTATGGACTCTACAAAACTATGGAGTCCAAAACTATGGAATCTACAAAACTACGGTCATTGTTGTTGCTGTTGTTGTTGTTGTGTGTGCCTTCAAGTCATTTCTAACATAAGGTGACCTTAATGGGGTTTTCTTGGCAAGATATGTTCAGGGAAGGTTTGCCTTTGGCTTTCTCTGAGAATGAGAGAGTGTGAGTTGTCCAAGGTCACCCAGTGGGTTTCCATGTCTAAGCAGGGATTTGTACCTGTCTCTAGAGTCCTAGAGCAATGCTCAAACCATTATGTCACTATGGTTCTGTGAAATGTCATCCTAGCTTTCATGCTGGTTTGCCTTTGACAGAAGAGCAGTGACCTTCCAGATGTCTTTGGAGTGCAGGTCCCATAATTTCTTACCCTTGACTATGTAGGCTAAGGTTGGTGGGGGTTGTTAGCAGGAGTGGCTGGTAGCTCCATGTTAGATGATGAATTCACCTTTTAGTTTGAATTTTAAAGGAACTATCCAAGGTGCTGAAGTCATTCTGAGGATAGGGTTTAGCAGCTTTTAGAAATCTCTCTCTCTCCCTCCCTCTCTCTCTCTCTCTCTCTTTTTTTTAGTTCAGACTAAGACCTGAAGGAGGTTCACCACCCTTGCTGACTTGGAAACTACCAGCTCCCAACGGTTGTAGTCCCCACCAATGAAAAATATGTGAAGGGTTCCAGAGTACCATGCACTATTCATTCATTTTCTCTCAAGGAATTCAAGTTGCTGTTCATGGTCTCAGGACCACTTTATTCTAGCAAATTCCTGTGTTTCTCTTTTCACTAAAAGAGCTGATGTCTCAGAGTTAGCCTGAGTAGGGATGTGGTCAAGATTGTTTGCTAAGGATTTGCTAGCCCAGTACAAAGGGGACCTCCTCTGTCCTTCTCTGCAGAAATACTTGGCTAATGTTCTCTTTAATAAAACAGCATCCTCATGCAGTTCTGCTGAATGGAAAGCTGACATTGTTTGAAAAACTGGAAGAAGCATGCCAAAAACATATGATTTGATGACAGTGCATCATTCAGATGACCTGCTAAAAGTGATTAGACTTGCAGTAGGCATTTCCTAGCAAACATGAACTGTAAAAACACCCAGGTTTGCTTGGTTTCTGTCAGCAGTGGACCAACAAGAAAAAGGATGGACTCTCCACTTCCCCAGACCGTTCTGTCCAGTCACTATTGGTCCTGTGGCTAGAGCAAGAAGCAGGACTCTTAGGGCTGTTTCACACTACACATTGATAGGACTATGATTCCAGTTCTACAGCCATGGCTACATCTTACAGAATCCTAAGGTTCATAGTTTGAGGAAGCAGTAGAACTCTCTGGCAGAGAATTCTTAATACCCCACTCAAAACTGCAAATTCCAGAATTCCATAGGATATTGTCATGGCACTTAAAGTAGAATCGGAGTGCTATCTTTAGCAGTGCAATGTGAAAAGCCCCCAGAGCAGGGTTATTTAGAAGTTCCACTGAACTGAGTGGGATTTACTCCTGAGCGAAGTTGCACAAGATCAAGCTGCACCACCCAAAAGTCACATTCCAGTCCTGAAGCATGGCTTCTGGGAATTAAAGCAATAGGGCTTATCCGCGATAAGTGTGGCTAAGACTTGAAGAGCACATCACCACCAAAAGATATGTACTCAAAGCAGTCGTTAACCCAAAAGAAGGGTGTGACCTAGACGGAGATACCTGGGTGTTTTCCTATATGGAACGAAAAGCCGAATGGCAAGAAAGAGAGAAAGCGCCCTGGCGCTGACTGGTGACTACTGCTGTTTGGCTTGGCGTCTTTCCTCTAATAATAACTCTTGCACTGTGTTGTCCTTTGGGAGGGTGAAGCCTGGATGGCAGAGAATTAAAGGCCGAGCGAGCTGTGAAAACGCAGCAGCAGCAGCAGCAGCCGCCCTAGCAGCATCTGGGGAACTGACTGAACTGTATCCGTGCGTGAGGCAGAGAGAAGCCGACGCGATTACTTCAGAATTTATTTAAAGGTTGGTGGAAACCACTGCAGCCGCTTCCAGGGGAAACCCCGACCAGGCAAAGAAGAAGAAGAAGAAGAAGAAGAAGAAGAAGAAGAAGAAGAAGAAGAAGAAAGAGCGCGAGAGAAACTCCTGAAGCCTGACGTTCCCGTTAGGAGGGCTCAGGCTTAAAAAGAGCTTTCCGCCCTCAAGGCGCTCGGCTAGAAAGCGGGTATAGGCTGTCCAGAGGCGTAGACCACTCTGAAGGGCTTATACCGTCTGTCCAGCAGATTTTCTGCCCGGTTCAGAGAACAACAGCAAGCGGAGGCACCCATTCCGGGCGATATCTTATTTTTTAGAGAGAAGCCCACTGTTTGACTATGCTCTTTGGCTGTTTGACTATGACATTGAGAGACCGGGATTCGAGTCCCAGCTCCCTCATGGAGATCTACTGAGTGGACTTGCGGAAGTCACACTCATTCAGCCTCAGAAGAAGGGCAAGGGCAAACTCCCTCTGAACAAATCCTGCCACGAAAACTCCCATAAGAGCCTCGTTTTAGAATCGCCATAGGTTAGAAATGACTTGAAGAGACCAAACAACACAAAGGCAGGATCCTTAGGAGAGACTGTTCCTGGGATGGGATCAACTCCATAGCCCTACAATGACCCGGTGATGCTAAATTATTCACACAGTGGTCCAGTAACTATGTAAAATATGCAAAATGATCCGTGAAAGCGGTTCCTGGCCTTCTTCCACTCAATGGGCTGTCCCATGAAAAAGAGACTGGCATGCGACTTCTTTCCCCCTAACAGAGAAGAAGGCAATAGAAGTTTTGTAATTGTTTTCCCCCTAGAGATTTGTAAATATATAAAAAAGGGAGTGGTCCTTCCTAAAGAAGTATACTCCTGATGACCATCACTGTGGAAATACTCATTTAAGATCGCGGGTAAAACCGTCTTCTTTAACCACCCCAATCCCTGATGTCAGTGCACTGAGTGCAATGGGACCTAAGCTGAAGTCCTCGCTGTCTCACCGTCCGGAGAGCTGAAAGTCTCGTTGAACTCAGTGGGGCTTATTTCTGGGTAGCCCCCTGCTAGGATGGGACTCCTACTTCTGAGCAGCGCGCCTGGGATCGTGGTCTGAAAGGCTGTGCACATCTGGCGCGCGCTTGGTCTAAGCAAATGCCATGGGGCAAAGCGAGGTTTACTTCCGAGGAAACCCGCTCAGGGGTGTCCTGCTCGAGTAAACTACTACGGATGGACCGAGTAGGGTGGATAAATGGTTCATCCTTTTTGAAAGAGGGCGAGAGAGAGACCGTGTAGACACTCTATTTCTCTTTTTGTTCTATTAAAAAAACCACACACATATTGTTGTCGTACTAAAAGAACCAAGCTGTTTCTCCCTGGACAGAGAGTGGGAAAAGAAGAGGCTATTCCAGCTGTCACTCTCCAAAGTTTAATTCCAAGAAAAGCAAAATCCCTTCCTCCCTCGCTTCCCCGCCTCTCCCGCCTTCCTAATCCGTCGACTTTCCCAGCCCCGGCTCTTACACGCGTTTCAAAAGGGCTGCTGGAGCTTTAAGAGCCGCCTCTCTCCCCCTTCCTCCTCCTCACAATGGTCTCAACCGAGCTCTGCTTCTCAGAGCAAAAAATTGTAATATGCCATTTTTCCTCATGGACGTTTCCCCCTTTCGGCTGCCGACCAAGTGACAGGAGAAAATGCTGAGGTGCCACCGCCACCGACGCCGCCGAACCGCTCCTCTCGCTCCCGCCGGCCCAAAGGGGTTGGCTGGGCTTCTGGGGGCTGCCGCCGCTGCTGCTGCTGCTGCTTCTTTTTTGGGCGGGAGCGGCGGCTTCTCCTCCGGCAGCCTGGCTCGGGAGGCGAGCTGAGCAGCGCCCAGCGGTGTGTCTGTGCGTGTGAGGAGAGCGTGTGCGCGTGAGGGAGGGAGCGAGCGAGCGAGCAAGGAAGCGAGCGCGCCCAGCCATCTGAGGGAGAAAGCGGGAGAGACTGCGGTTGCCACCGTTTCCCTGAAGACGCGGGAAGGAGACCAAGCCTTAGGTATATTTGCAACCTGCCTTGCCGCGGATAGAGCGAGCTGACGGTGGAAGGGAGCATCTCTCCTCCCCCCAGACTCAATTTTCTAGTATTGTATTATGGGGAGGGGAGAGGCAACTGGGAAGCGAGGTTCTCTGGGGACGAGGTTTTCTTCTCCGGGTATGAAGTCAACTTCTGGAGGCAATTAAACCAAAAATGTTGGGTTGGGTTCCTGGGTGCATGAGGCATGCCGACTATGGCTGAAGCAAGACTGAAGTCTTGACACCGAGACGAAATATTGCGTGTGGGTGGGGGGCTGAGAGTAGACACGCTTCCCTCTGTGGGTTATTTAAATACATATATATATATATATATATATAATAAGGTGATATCACCGTGGTAGAGAGAGAGAGAGGCGGGAAGGAAGGAGTTAACTAGGAGGGGAAAGCTGCATGCAGTGCCAGTCAGACAATGGCACGGATTTTCCTCCTGGAATTGCTCTTCGCGGGTGAAGTGAGGTGTAGCTGACAGACGCCGGGGAAGAGGGGAGCGCACGCGGGGTGGCGAGGGGACAAGGGGCGGCGGCGGAGGGGGGAAGCACCGCAGGAAGAGCGGGCAGTTCCGAGCGTGTCTCCCCCCTCGGATAGGCTGTAACTGCGGGATTGGAGGGCGGGAGGAAAGGCTGGCTGAGCCAAGTCCTGTACTCTTGGAAGGAGGGCAGAAGGAGAGTGCTCGGAGCTGATGTCACGGCGGGTATAGAGCGCCGGTGATTGCCGTTGGCCCAAAGAGGGCACACTCGCTTGCCTTGGGAGGCGTCTCCTTTGCCCTGGACGGAGGCGCCTTTGCGCTCTGCACAGGCGGAGATGGAGGAGGAGGAGGAGGAGGAGGGCGAGGCTTTAGGCAAGAACAGAGAAAAAGTCACGGTGGTGTAGGAGCAGCGGCAGTGGCAATAGTGATCATTTTAAAAAGAAAGAGGAATTTTGCTCCTCTGAAACCAGGAGGCTTCAAGGTGAACTGCGTCTGAATGGCTGCCTGATAAGGAATCCTTTGTTGAGCTGTCAGTTGTGGTCTGCTTCCCATCTCCTGTGTCTGCAAGGGGAAAAAAGAATAGTCTTGGAGAGCAAGTGTAGCCAGGGAATAAACCTAACTGACCTGTGGAGCTGAATTAATGTGGCTCATCTGGTTTCAGGACTTTTACCTGGAGCATTTGAGAACAGAGGGTAGAGAGAAGCTAGTGGGTGGGGTCAAAGGCAAAAAAGAGAACTAGCACTGACTTTGGTTTCCTGCTCAGTGAAGTTTTGGGGTTTGTTTCCTCCTGTCAGTTGGAAGGATATAGAACCTATGGCCCTCCAGTTGTAGGACTATAGGTCCCATAACTCTCAACCATTGGCCATCTGATGGCACTTGGAATCTAGCAACATCAGAAGGGCCACATCCTGATTTAGGATAAAAGATCAGCCTGTAAGGTGTCTTCTGCACATCTTTGAAAGAACAAAAATTCCAGTCTGTAATGACTTGTTGCCTGGACTGGACTGGATGAATAATATCATGTAATTATATCTTTATTCTACTAACTATGAGCTATGAAAGTTGCTTTAATTCCAGATCATATAGGCATCTGGAATCCTGTAGTGGGTCACAGAACTGAACATAATGATGGGAGTAGTACTTGAACTGTAGTTACCATTGGCATGAGTTGCACACTGCACCAAACATGTGTGTGAATGTTATAGTGGAAAGTAGTTCTCACAAGGAAATAAAATTTGTGTGTTAGAATCACTTTTACACTAAAGACAATTCTTAAAAACTGCACCTCCATATAACTAATTGGTAGACAGCGTATTTTGAGGAAGGGCTTATAGCTCATTGGTACAATACAGGTGGTCTACAGAATGTCTCAGGTGCAATTACTGGTATTTCCAGTCAGAAAGAATTCATTGTTGCTGATCTGAGAACAGAGTATAAAAAGTTACTTTGAAATGGAATTGTTGCTATTATTCATTGCTCATTTCCTCCATTTGTTACATGTTCATCCCATGTTTTGCAAAACAAAAAGTAACAAAAGAGTCTAAAATAGTGGAAAAAAACCTTCCTCAAAATGCTGCCCAAAGCATTTTTGCTCTCCAAAATATTCTGATAAGTAAATAAATATTACTCATTATATGGAAGACCCCAGCACTACCAGTTATTACCTTACTTCACAAATGAATATTTTATGGTGTTTTATCCCCAAAAGCATTGTGTTTACAGATAATGTTATTACTTGTAACATATTACTTCTAAGGTTTGTTTGAGAAATCCAGCCTTCTGAGAGTCTAAAGTCACTATCAAGTGGAGTTGATTTGTTTGGACTATAAGGACCAGTAGTGTAGAAAAGTTGAAATATTTCTTGAGGAAATCGGACCTGCAACCAGACATTGCACTGGGGTGTACTATTGTTTTGGGTTTCAGTCTGACAATTATGTCTGTTCCTAAGATACTCCATTCCATTTTCCTCCCTTTTCTTAGTTTTTTATTCTCAGTTTGAAGAGACACCCCATGTTCTGTGGCCACTAAGCATGCTTATTCCTTATTGATCTGTTTTTGGCATTGTTCCTCCCCCACTCACCTCAGCCCTGTGTTCTACCAAGCCTGCTGATATTTCTGTCTTGTGTATGGGTGGAGCCATTTTGGCTTCATAAGGATTAGCAATCAGCAGTTATGCAAGTTTGCTATTAATGTAGAGGATATTAGAACCATTGATTTTGTACAGCATTATAAATTTCACTAATATCAAGACATTAAAGTTTGGATACTGCTATTTATAGTAACATCATTACCTCCAGAAATGACACAACTCATGCATATAGACCAGAAAAAATCTGTTGGGGGAAAATTCCCCTCATATTTGAATTTTTACCTTTAAAATGTTGCATTGCAAAAGTAATCCACCCAAATTGAATCTCACCATCCAAATCTTAAGCTTGACTCAGGATCACTGACCTTGCAACCCAAAACATAAGTTCTGTTGCCTTCAAAGCCTAAACTTTGTGCTTGAAACATTAACTCCATGAGATTTGCAATCAATCAGAATTAATTGGAGTGGAATAGATGCTCATATTACAGTCCTGAATTCCTATGATTAGTTCATTTGTGACCTACTGCAAATGCTCAACCTGTATGTCATGTCACACTGAGTTTCTCAGTGACTTATTTTGTAATTTAATTTGCTAGCACAAAATGGAAGAAAGAAATAAGGCCACATAAAAGAAAATGCCATTTTTAAAATTTGTCAGTGTTAAAGTCCAAGCAGCCTCATTAAAATGGTTTTTGTACTAATTAAATTCTGAATTCTGTCCATTTAAAGTCTATCATAAAGTAGATATGCCACACTTGGTAGGCTTCTGATCTTTGAAACAAACATATTTATCAGCTTCTCTGTTAGAAGTTTTTCTTAATCCAGTGGTTAGTACTTCAGAAAAGTTTATTTTTGAATCTTTCTGAAGCATAGTGTTTATTATTGGACAGACACACTTTTCTCTTTCCTTTATTTCTAAAAGTTTCATTCTTTCATTATAAAAAAAATTCTTGTATGAAGATTCTGCTAAGTGCATATATTTCTCTTCCACAAATTTTTTCACTGTAAAATATTTTCTTATGTGAAAATCCTAATGAGCACATATATTTCTGCCCCACAAAGATGACAGCTCTAATGGAATAATCTATTTTATTTAAATTTTTAATTGTTAAGGGATGACTACATCAAATTATAGGAGGTATGTTAAAACTAAAGTCCATTTACTATTGAAAGGTGTAAAAGAACTCACATTCATTTTAGGGGAGTGGATTTTTAAAGGATTCTTGAATATTCACATGAAGTTTTTCTCATTTAGAAGTGATTTATCTGAGGAGCTTCACTCCCCTGGTTAATTTAAGAAACTCAGGCAATGTGTTATGGAGGCCATGAAGCCAAAACTTAAGAAAGGGCACAGTCAGGGGCAGTTAAAGGTTTTAAGAAAAAAAAATCTGTACAGTCTAAACTAAAGGTCTAAAATCCATACATCCCTCCATAGCCAAATGAGGAATGAATATGCTCAGTAGCTGGCAGGACTGGTCTAAAACATCTCATTGCTTAAAATGAGGTAATAAATGGCATCCCCAATCACGGCACATATTAGTCAAAGCCAGCCAAATTAATTTGGTGCATGAGGTAAACAACCCACAAGTTAAATCATTAATCACTTGCTGCCATTTCATAAAACCCATCATCTGTCTCCCACAACCCAAGGCAGCTACCACACTCAATCTAATGGTAGGGCTCGCTCTGCAGGTGGGGGAAAATTAAAATGGACATGCGAAGTTATGACATCTGGAAAAAAAGGTTTGGCTGGCTGGAATGCTTAAGAGGGGCACTCTGCACTCTCAAATATTGTTTACTAATTATTTGTTTACTTATTTTACTAGCCTTAAATCTCACCTTCCCCCCCAGGTGGGTTACATGGCAATTGTCAACATAATTTAAAAGCAACTACCAGTATAACACTGGTAAAGCTATACACTTTAAAATGTGTTAAAACCTGTAAGACATAGTATTACAATGTTGATGTTGTTTTATGCCTTCCAGTTGTTCCCAGTTTATGGCGACCCTAAGGTGAACCTGTCACAGGGTTTTCTGGAGCAGAGAGTATACAGTGCACCCAAGGTCACCCAGTGGGTTTCCATGGCTCAGTGGGAAATTGAATTGTGATCTCCAGGATTGTAGTTCAGTGCTCAAACCACCACACCACTCTGGCTCCTGCAGTATTAGAATACAATATGTTAAACCTTATGCTCTGACAACAGTAATATTATTCTTTTAATGCACCAATTGACACACTGTTGACTATTTTCTTTCTTTTTGTGAGGACGAAAGGGGAAAAGATTGATAAAAACTTATGTAGATCATAGTCCACATTGGTTTCCTAGTAATAGTAGGAGCACTGGCATCAATTTTATTTTAGAGGGAGGTGAGGCAGATGGAGGCAAGGTAACTTCAGTAGGTAAGTGGGCTTATCTCAGTGGTAAGAACTGTGAACCCTTCCCAGATGTTGTTGGACTGCAGCTACCGTCTGTTTTAGCCAGTACAGATAATAATAAACAATGCTAGGAGCTTTAGCTTAGCAATATCTGGAGGGCCACAGAATTCCCATTCTTAACCTACATCCTATCCAGTGTTGTTGCTGTCTGTTAACTTGCCATCTCCTTCTTATCCAAACTGTATGATTGCTGAGAAGGAGGGATGAGGGATGCAAGTGGCCTTTTCCTTTTCTCTTCAGTGCTATCACTCTTGAGGAGTCTTGGTGAAGAGGCACTAAGGCATCTGGAGAAAAGCAGTCTCATGCCAGCTGAGCCAGAGACTGAACAGCAGAAGTTGAAGATTTTTCTATCTGCAACTGAAGTGGGGTGGGGATCTCCAGATGATATCAGACTTTGACTCCCAGAATCCTTGAACACTGACAATGCTGGTAGGGGCTTCTGGGAGCTGTCCAACAGCAATGAGAATTCCGTTTCCTGGATTGAGAGCCACTGATCTACATCAACAGCGGATAATAGTGGAGGGGTCAAGGACCATTCCCGTGCTTTCAGTGTGACTAGAAGTGATGTCATATCACCTTACATTCAAGGAACTGGCAGAAATGCAGTCAGTTTTCCTGTTTTGGGAGGACTGTGTGGGGAAGTAGGAACGTATTTTCATGCTGGTTTGGATGTTCTATTCTTTTTTGGTCACTTAAAAAAATGGTATCTGGAGGCTAAGAATGGTTCAGGGCATGTAGAGAGACCCCAGAGAGCATACCTGGCCTGTGGGCTATGGGAGGATATTCTTAAATGAGAATACAGTGGCATGCAGTGTCAGGAAGATTCCTGATGTTAAGGAAATGGTTGATATTTATGCAGATTTGACACATTTGTTTTAGAACCTAAGGTTATTTTGTATGAATTGGGTTTGCATTAACTTATACTAATGTATACATAACATTCTTTGTTAAATGTTTGCTGTCTGATGACTACAGTCAGAATTTGGAGCCCTGCCAGAATATGGATCTTAGCAGGTGCCCAAAACCCAGTGATGCTAACTCTTGACCCAGAAAGCCTAGATATCAATTTAAGGCAGGGTTGATGAATGCATGGTCCTCTAGATGTTCTTGGATGGTAACTCCCATCAGCCCTCATCAGCACAGCCAACAAAGGATGGTAGGAATTGCAGTTCAGCAACATCTGGAAGATCATCTGTTCTCCATCTCTGGACTCAGGTTTAGATTCGACATGGGGCACATCTATCAATATATGTTCTGTGAGGTTGCTGTCTTGCAACTGTTTGCCATGTGTGCAGGCTGTTTTACGTGCAGGGTTAGCCTACAAGCACCACATCCAACAGGTGGCAGGCCAGGTTAGCTTTGTGTGTAGCCCTTGCACTGCTGCGTTAAAATCAAGCCTAATGTTGAAGTTTGTGTTCATTAATATCAAGGGAGCTTTGCCTTTATGTTGGGTCCTTGGGGAGCTCTCCTCTCTGGTACACAACACTTGGTAGAGTGACATGCATTCAGAAGAAAGCAATTATTTGTTTCTTGTGGACTGCAACCATAGCAAATGTCTTCAAAGTCATGTAGATGAAAAAGTGATAAAAGATTCTGCTCTGTGTGATGAGCCATGTTCCCTTCCTGTATAATAAGGCTTTCAGTCACTGTCTCCTGTCCTCCCTAATTATGTACATAGGCATGCATATATATGTACATATATGTATGTTTGGAGGGATAGATCAAAATACATTTGGCTGTAATCTTTTAACTGTTATGTCTTAAACCTCGAATGTGGAAAAATGAAAAATAACTGCTACTAGCTTTCTTGTTGATTAAAGCCCTTACATGTCTTGACCAGTTCCATCATATATTCCAGCCAGGATGGTTGTCACTGCATTGCTGCTTGCACTGCAATCCATGCCCCACTGGCTGTGGCACATGCAGGTTAAAAGTGGAGCTTGGGAAGTTACTTTCAAAAAGTAACTGGTTATTATGCCAATGTCCTCATACTGGGTAGTTACCTTTACAGTTAATTGTAACCCTATGCTTCCCCTTTTCCCATGACTAACTAAATTAGTTATGTTTTAGAGATTCTGCAGTAGTAAAGCTGCTCCCAGCTCAGCCATTCTTCCCTCAAACTAATTACCAGGGAAGGTTCTAATCAGAGGAATCAGCAGCGGTTCACTGTGTGTCCACAGTTCTCATAATCCCTCAGCACTATATGTCTGCTGCAGCTGATCAGAGTTGTAGGCTGGAAACATCTGGAGGGCCACAGTTGTCCCATCTAACTTATCTAACTGTTGTAGCACAGTGTAAAGAAATTAAGAAGTAGGAAAATTTGTTCATTCAGTTCCAGTTCCCATCTCCCAGTACCTGTCTGTACAGAAATTATCACACATAATATATAATTGGCATGTTCGGGCAAATTAACTAACATGACTGGAGGTTTTATATATAGAGAGAGTTTTTATATTAAATTTATATGCTGTTATTTTACTGAAAACTGAGCTCAAAGTGGCTGAAAGTACACAAAGATAACAGTGGTGTAATCCAGTTTGGTCTTTAAAAGCTGGCCTGATAAACGAACGCTTATGCATTCAACAAATTGATGTGTTTCATTTAAGTACTGGGTATCTCCCTACTTCAGATAATAGTTTTATCTAAATAGGGTTGCGATGTTAGGGTAGGATTGGAAACTTGCAGCCTTCTAGATGTTGTTAGACTGCAACTCCTATCACCACTAGATAATATAGTCGATGATGAAAGGTCATGAGAGATATAGTGCAACATTCCTAACAAGCTGTTAAGAGATACTGTACACAGCTAATGTGGTAGAGAACTCTCTATTCAGAGGTTGAAATATTCATCCACAGAGAAATCAAACATCCATTCAAGTTTCATATCCCAGAGACCAGTCTCTTCTTTTTCTGGTTTCTGCTTTGGATGCTATACATACAGAAATTTTGGGCAATTTGAGAAAAGCCAGGGAAAGATAGTTACTGTACAGCTCACTATAGAGTACAGACATGCTTACAATCCCAGAATAGTTTTCCCTGTTATGAAATAGTTTCTGTCCTTTTCTCATAATTGAAATGGACACATTGCAGTGGTCAACGGTCACAAATAGCATCATTAAATTGAGGGAGATGCTCTTCCACTATCCCTGGGCCATTGACTGGCGGTGAAGTCCCAGTACTGTGTTCTTTCATTGCAGCAATTTCTAAGGCAGGGGTGGGAATTCAGCTGCAGCTTTCTAGATGCTGCTAAATTGCAAATGCCAGCCTTCATCACTATTGGATATATTGGCTATGGATCCTAGGGACTGTACTACAAGAATGTCTGGAGGCCTGTATGATTTTGTTCCCTGATTTCAGGTGTTCTCAGTAGGAGATGTTACAGAACAGCATTCTGTGTTAACACAAGAACCACAAGAGCGTATTTGGATATACACATCAAGTGGCATATTAACTTGTGTACAGGGGTCATGAATGTACTGTAGCACTTTCATTTGAACATATGCTAACGTCTTTGGCTGCACATTTCCCAGTTTTCATCTGTGAAATATCAGAGGATATGTGAATAGTGGAAACATGTGCATGCAACCAGAAAGAGTGGAATCATGTGCACACGTTATGAACAAGGAAGATATTTTTTACTGTGAAAAGCTGTTTACCTGTTCAGCCAAGTGTTTTTACTAAGCACTCTTTCAATAAGGGATAGCTTGCCTTTTCATGGAAGGGGTAAGATTCATGGGTTTTGCATTTTGGAATATGGAATCATTCTTTTTTCCCCCCAGATACATAGATCCAGGCCACAGAGATACATTGAGAATAATTTTTCTCTTGATTTCAGAAAATGGCCATTCCATTATGAAGGTGTAATATTTTCTGTCAATTCAGTTCATACATTCACAGAACTTAGGAAAGTTTCTTTCTTGGACTGCAACTCTCAAAACCTTTCTGCTGTCTCTAAACTTCATGTACAGAAATGCAGTTCAGTCAAGATTTAACTCTGTTAGGTTGAAAAAGCACAAGTGTGTGTGTGTGTGCAGAATTTATTCATAAGATCCAGAAGCAAATCTCACACCATATTTATAGCCCATTTTTTAATACAGATCTCAGTGTTTTAGAGAATAAAAGAAGAAACCAGACCAAAATGAGCAATATAGTATCACTCTAAACCACTTTAGAAACTGGTTAAAAATAGGAAGAAGAGGAGCATTTTGAACAATGAATGAGAATAGCAAAATTAAGGCCTATTGGGGCCAAATGGTCATGGTTGCATGATAGGTTTGAAATATAAGTGTTGGGGAGAACATATTAGTTGCTGAGGAGACTGCCACTAATTGCTTGCTGCCTATCCTGAGCCTCCATCAACTACCCTTCACATGGAAGACAGGCCATTTGACCTTAATAAGCATACCGTTTATGTATAAAATGGCAGTCCTTAAGGTACCCTAGGCACCAGCTGAGTAGCACATTAAGGGCTAAATCCAACTGCTAGGGTAGATCCACTAATCAATTGCTGAAAAATAAGTCAACATTTTGTATATCTCATTGGTTTAATAGGTCTACACTAGTAAATCCAAGCAACTGGTTTTAGGCCTAATTATACAGTCCTCTCCTACTCCTATGTTTGAGTGATAGCTTTAGCTTCCATCCTCTTAAGGTCTTAACAGAAGAGGTGACTGATGTTTCAAACAGAAATATATCTGATTCCATTAGGAATGATGGAGAGTATCCAACAGCCTCATTCTGTTAGTGTAAACAAGGTTACACTTGTGGACACTTAGTCCTGGATTATACACAAGGGAAGATCCAACATATTTTCTGGTTGTGTAAGTTGTTGCACAAGCTGTATGATTCCTAAGGATCACAAGAAAGATACAGTGTGTCTGCTTGTACAGTTGGAAAATCAACAGTGCCCCACTAGCACATTGGATTTAGGCCAATATTGGTAAACACCCAACTACAATTCTTCTGGATGAGACCTCTTTACAGGACCTTAATGGAGTACTTTGCCTTCTTTTGATCATCTTCGTTTTTAGAGAGTCTATATGAATATCCAAACCATTCTAGTTAATAGTATTAACTAGACCATGGTGATTCTGTTCATTTTCATTTCCTCAATGATGTCTTAATGTTAATCTTCTTAACTAGTATAAAATTTCTAAGATATTGGCCATAAATGTTTATTGAGAAATATCCAGCATCGTATTGGATTTGTGAAATTACCTTCTGTTGCATAGCACCAGGCATTTGAAGAAAGGTTATCATAATTGTGACATTAATTGCTTTTCCAAAAAACACCCTTAAGGTAGGCTATAACAATCTTTGAACAAATTAGGTTTGTGGAAATGTGTTTCTGTCCTCCTTGTAACCTATTTTGAAGAAGGAATTATATAGAAGGCAATTAACCTTCCTACTGGAAGATCTTGCTTAAGTAGAGAGCTGTCTCAGCCCCAGGCCAACTGGCCCAAAGGATGTGTGTGTGTGTGTATCTGTCTGAGGGAAAGAGAGAGAGGGGGAGAGAGCGCGCTCTTTCAAGTCACCTGTCAACTTATGGTGACCCCATGGATTTTATAGGATTTTCTTAGGTAAGGAATACTCAGAGATACTCTTGCCAGTTCCTTTCTCTGAAATGCAGCCTACAGCACCTGTTATTCGTTGGTGGTCTTGCATTCAATTTCTAGCTAGGCTGTCCATGCTTAGCTTCCAAGATCAGATGGGATCTGTTGCCTTTAGGGTATGTCTGAAAGCTAAATGACTTGTTTAATAAGTACTGTGTTTTACATTATTTTGTCTTTCTTCTGCTGATAGAAAATACACATAATCCCAATTTGCACTGGTATTGCCATTCATGGGTAGCTGAGGATGAAACCTCTCTGATAAAAAGTCTGAATCTTATCCTAACTGAATCTTAGTCCCAACTAAATTAGACCCATCAAGTCAGCTTTTGAATGGTGAATTAACTTTTAAGTAAATCCTGTTGATTCAATGGATCTGCACTAGTTGAGACTACCAATAGAATTCAGGCCCACTAGTGCTAGGAGTTCCTGCATTGGCAGGGTATAGATTAAATTATACTTGGAGCACCTTTCAGCTGTCAAATTCTATACCTCCCCTCCTTCTCTCCTCTTCATCCCTGAGGCTTCAAAAAAGAAGGAAAATGGCAATGACAGGCTTTTCTCTCACAATTAAAAAGTCCTTATGTGGGTAAAGGACTAAGTTTTAGAAAAATACCTCTATAGGGAATGTTGGAGGTGAAAACTCCCCTATGCTTGCATGGTGCACCCTATCTAGATCAGCGCTCTGTATTCTTCCTGAATCTAAAAGAGAAATAGATCACAAACTATATATAACCTACTTAATGGATTTTGTTACTTGTAATGATTGAGTTTCTGCTGGTTCATGGTTGGGTTTGAGCTCTGCTGTATGAAAGTGTTAGAGAGAGCTATCCTTTGCAATTAATGGTAGCTATGGGCATCTATACAGACATGCAAAAGATGACATACAGGATATTGAGGGGGTGGATAAAGGTCAGATAAAAGAAGCTAACTTTAAAAAAGAAATCTTTTGACATGATTTCAAAGGACATTGTCTCTATCAATCTGCTGATGAGACTTTAAACATGTATCTCCTCTGAAACAGAAACACAGTGGGAAGCTGTGGAATAATGCATTACTTCTTCCTTTTTTGTGGCTTCCAATCAGCTTTTGGCCTAATTGTTAAAATATATAACATATATATATATAATATATATATAAAATATATAACAGTGGAATCTGTTGCCTCGGAGTGTAGTGGAGTCTCCTTCCTTGGAGGTTTTTAAGCAGAGGCTTGATGGCCATCTGTCGGGATTGATTTGAGGGTGTTCCTGCATGGCAGGGGGTTGGACTGGATGGCCTGTGTGGTCTCTTCCAACTCTGAATTTCTATGATTCCATGATTCTATCTGAGACAGAAACTTGCACAGTTAACATGAGACCAGTTTTTCTAACCATTTCTCTGTGTCCGTCTAGATGTTCTTAGACTCTAGGTCCTATGATAATTTATAGTAGATTATGCTGGCTTGGGCTGATAAGAGTTGCAGTTCAACAATATCTAGAGAGCCACAGTTCCCTAACACTGCCTTAAATGATCGATTTATTGTGAATAGAATGCTTTTGCACTTAAAGGTTTTTCCCTCCCATCTTTGTTTTTCTCACTTTGAAGAAATGATGTGCGAAGTGATGCCAACGATAAACGAGGACACCCCAATGAGTCAAAGGGGGTCCCAGAGCAGTGGGTCAGACTCGGATTCTCACTTTGAGCAGCTCATGGTGAATATGCTGGATGAAAGGGATCGTCTACTCGACACACTCCGAGAAACACAGGAGAGTCTGTCCCTGGCACAGCAGCGCCTTCAGGATGTCATTTATGACCGAGACTCTCTCCAGCGACAACTCAATTCTGCACTGCCCCAGGTATGTTGAGTGTGAACACATTCTCTTTAATTTTAGCTCACATGTCTTGTTTTCTTATCATGTAATCTCAGGTGATTATATATATATATATATATATATATATATATATATATATATATGCTCCTAAGTGATCCAGTCCTGCCTCCAGTGAAGGTAGCTTTAGAACATGTTTTATATGTTTTGACCATTTGAGCTAATAGTATTCAATACGACTGGCATTCTGTTTGTTCATTTCAGCAAAATTAAAAGTCATTGAACATTCAGATACCTTCAGAATTCAGCCAAAAAAGTCTTATAACCTTGATCCATAGCTCTGGCTGCCTTGAATGTGCTGATGAAGTTACCATGTGCTTAAGACGTTTATCTTCATTCACTTCAGTAGCAAGGAACACATAGCTTTTGCATCTCTTTGCATGCATGAAGATTCATGGGTAGGATGGGAATTCACATCAGATCTTCCCTACAAGATGGTTGGATTTAACCCAACACCTATATCAAGATTTTCCTAAAATGGAGGAAATCCAACATGCACTTTTATTCCTCAATAATTATTTTTTAAAGATTGTTTAAACATTTATATGATAACTTTCATTGCATTGTCAGGTTTCATTGTGGCATACAATATAAAATCAATACAATAAAAGCTAAAAGCAATTAAAAAATAGCAAATTGACTGGAAAGAACCTCTACGTATATTCTAATGGAGAAGATGTTTTCATATATACTATATGTAAAGAGGTATAGCAGACCTAACACAGGGCACCCTCTGGTTCAAGGTCAAGGATTTTTGCTATGATGTGGTGCACATAAGAGGAATTTCAGTGAATTCAGGGTCATGTTCACACATCACTCTAAGCTACAGTTGATGTTATCCATGGTTTGTTGTTTTAAGTATTGTCTAGTAAATGTCCAAACAACCACATTTTGTTTTCTAGTTTATTTTTCTTTTGCCACTTTTGTTAAATTGTGTTTCTGAATGAGCTGCTGGGGAAGCAAACCAGAGACATAATAATTGTTTAAATAAGCAAGAGTTTGTGAACTAAGAACAAACCATGACATTTAATAATGGTTTGTTGCTGGCTAAGAAACCATGGGTTGCTTGTGGGAATGGATTTGGATCCAACAACAAGTCCAGATAACAACTTGGTTTAGCCTTATGGACATGGCCAAAGTATTGTTTATTTCCAGATGAAATTTTCTTTATAAAGAGGCTGCTCTGCACACTAATGGCACAAGAACTCTGTCGTCCTTTGTATCATGCATCTTTATACCAAGACACTAAACCTAGAAATGTGAGCACTTTATTCCACCCAAAAGGTTAGAGGGGTTAGTATTTTTCTCATGAGGCTCAGATATGACTCATGTTTGAGGATATTTATGCAATTATTTTTTTGTATTTGTGTGGGATATCAAGAACTAGTGAAGTATGCTGGAGCCAATTAGGAATAGTGATAGAATATAGCAAGCAAAAATAAGCTGCTGACCTAGGTTTTCCTTGAATGAGTTGAGTGGAAGAATGCCACACAGGGAACTTTTAGGATTTACAGTTTGAGGGACAGGGAAGTCTGCCTCCTATAAGTCCTTGAACTCCTCATTTCCTTCAGGCAGGAGGAACTGAAATGGTATTTCCCTAACAGCAGAAGAGAAAGAGGAACAGCACAATGAACTCAAAGACAGCAGAAGTTAGGTCTTAAAGTATATGTGAGTAAATGAAGTTAGGCTTCTGGTCTCTAGTGTGCACTGAAGTTGCTAGATGATACAAGGGTAGAGACCAATATCTAATGCCAGGGCGGGAGTTAAGTGGTTCACTGAACTGTCCAATGGAGCCTCTGGCCCACTGGATCCCTTTTGAATCTCCAGCCCCCCCCAGTCCCATAAATATGTGACCTAACAATGGCCACCTTCCCCCCTCTTAAGCCACTGGTGACCCTCTGATTAGCCACTGGAAGGCCATTTTATGCCATGTTCCTGTTTTAACCTCAAAATAATCTTTATTCAAAACTGAAAGGGACCATATGATCATTTCTGGTTTTGAAAAAGGAGATCACATATGACTCACCAAGTTCTAGGGAAAGCTAGACTGGGGTGAGTGAAGCTTCCAACTGTCAGTACATGCACATTATTATCTAAAGGGTGTTTGTCACTCAGATATAATTAACATACACACTGCCTTATCTGACTATAAATATGAATGAAGCTGCTGGAAAACATAAAGAGTTGACAGGAGGGACAGAAAGGATGTTTCCCTTACAGTGAAAGGGAAAGGGGAGCAGCATTATGAACAGTATTCTTGGGAGCCCAGGTTCAGTAGAAGTTAGGTCCCAAGACATATGTAAATAAATGATACTATTTATTCTAAAAAACAAAGCTAGAAGTATATCCTGCCTCCCTCATTGTGGAAAGCAGAGGGGGAAACTGCTTTTAATTGTTGGAAACAGACAATTTCTTAACAAGTTATGTGAAAAAATCTATTACAAAGGTGGGCACTGTGTCTTGAGCCACATTCCACTGTTGAAAGGTGGACTGAGCACATATGTCTTAGCATAGCAGATCTGTCTTTCCTTCCTCTTTCATTCTCACCTTGCCAGGAAAAAAAAAGTAGAAGCTGAAATTCTTGCCATGTGCAGATGAGATGTTTCCTGAGCTTTCTAGCTAGTGGATGTAAAGGTCCTGCACAAAAAGCAGACTAAAATATAGTCTTGATAAATGTGAATGTGAGTCTATTGTGCTTGGTAGAACTTTCATTTTGGTAAAGCGCCTATTAATTTGGTCCAGTCTGAAAAATGAAAGTAGGTTTCTTTTTGTAGATAGATGTATAGAAAACTGACTCCAGAAAACTATTACTATCATTGAGAACTGAGGGAGTTTGGGATGTCTTGAGACTGAGATACTGTTAGTTGCCCAATGAAGAAAATGGTGCTATGGGGCTGGGGAAAGTAACTTCTCCAAAGTAATTTGGAGAAACTATAGCTCACAGATTGGCACAATACTGTCAGAGCTGCTGATGACGAGCAGCAGCTGTTGGGCCCTGTTGCTCAGGGTGGAGATGTTGAGCAGCAGCTGTTGGTCCCTGTGGCTCTGGCTGGAGATGAGTCCTGCAGCTCAAGAGCTCCCCCTGCTGCCATGGACCAAGCAGGCTCAGACATTCCTCTGCCTGCTCCTTTAGGGCAACAGGGATCTGATTCTGAAGATGGTTTGGAGCCTGTGCCAATCAGCTCACAAACAAGGCGGAGACTCAAGAGAGCTGAGCAAAGGGAGGCTTCCTTGATTAAGTTCAAGAAGCAGTGACTAGCCACACCTGTGTCTTGGGCTGTATAACTGCCTGCCTGGAAGCTTTCCTTTGCTTGTGGCAAACTTCTTTCAAGCCCTCCTCTTGCCTGTTCCTTGCTCCCAGCACCTGGTTCCTGCTACCTTGAATTGATCTCTTGACCCTTGGCTTTTGGAACTCTGACTATGGCTTTTGCTTGATGCTCTGGTAAATGAACTCCCTTGTGTAAAGTGCTTGCTTGTCTCCTCCTGGCTGGACTTTGCTGGCTCTCACACTCCCTTCTCTGGGCTGGCTTGCCGCCCAGGTCTCTGACCTTGACAATACTGATAGTTGCTGTACATCCTATGCTATACTATCTTTAATGAGCTTTGTCCCAATATGTTGTATGGCTTCATTTAAATTAAGAATGTTTATATAGAGGTTATGTCATCTGTACATAGTAATGTAACCAGAATTCTATGATTAATTTGTTTTCCCATGTATATTCCCCTTCCCATGATGGGGAAGAGTAGGGATGCTGCCCCTTTGTGTTCTTCCTGGTCTATCTCTGGGTCTCTCTCCACACTGGGGCTATAGTATTTGTGTGGGCTCTCCATTTAGTTTGGAACCCTGTACAGCCTTGATTGCAGTCAGCTGAAATGCTTAGGACCTTCTTAGTGAATGTAAATTGCCCTGGGTAATGCTTCCTAAACTAATGCATTCATTGGAATGCAGCTATCCTTCTGATTCCACACTTCTCTATTTTCTCCACCCCAAAAAATTATACAAGATTGTTTTATGATAAAATTATTGATGGGAAAGATCTGTAATAAAGAAAACGATTGACAAATTCTTCATATGATTGTTCATGTGGATTTTTTCAGTCCTCCACCCACTTGAAGATCTCACAGATTAATGCAGAAATAGATGTTAAAAACTGATCAATGAACATGTATGAAACTAATATGGACTGGAATAACCTAAACCTTGCACTCTGCCCTAGTAGGGGACTAATCCATTCACTGAAGTCAGCATACTAGAACAACATTAGTAACATTTGGCCATACCAATAAATGAATATTTTCACATCTTTCCTAAAGTTAAAAACAAAGTCTTTCAGCATTGTCTCAATTCTTATGAGATCTTCTGGATTTGCATTTATTTGTTATATGATGATTAGAATTCTGCAAAATAATAAACTGAATGATCTGTGGCACATCTTCCCTTCAGTTTCTCTGAACGTAGCAGTAACAGTATATAACTTTTTCATCCAAAAATGCAAGTTTTTCCTGTTCTTGTAATGGTATAGCTCTGTTAAAAAGAAAACTGTAACAGAAGTGGGCAGAAATTAAACACTCTTATGTTTGATCAATTTGGGAGCACATGGTGTTTACACCTACTGAGATTACTCCATGTGCAGGGTTATGTTATTGATGTTAATATTTATCCATTTGTGCTAGAGCCTTGAAAGATGAATTTTGGAACAATTGTGTTAGAACCTAGTGTAGCTTGCTGTGATGCTTTGAATAATCATTTCACAGATAAAATATCTCAGATAAGAGCCGACATGGATGCCGGTGTTATAGCAGAGGTTACAAATGGAGTGTCCGGCGACTCCGTGAACAGGATTATACTGGATTTAGTTTCAGACATAATAATTATAGACCAGTCTCCCATCTCTCATTTTTAAGCAAGGTGATCAAGAGGGCTGTTGGTCTTCAGCTCCAAGCTGTTTTGGATGAAACAGATTATCTAGATCCATTTCAAACTGGCTTCAGGGCAGGATATGGAGTTCGAGACTGCCATGGGCACCTTAGTGGATGATCTTCGCCTAGGTATCGACGGGGGAAGTGTGACCCTGCTGGTACTCTTGGACCTCTCAGCAGCTTTCGATACCATAGACCATGGTATCCTTCTGGAACGCCTGAGAGGGCTGGGGACCGGGGGCACTGCACTTAAGTGGTTCCGGTCGTATCTCTCAGGTAGATACCAGATGGTGATGCTTGGGGACAGCTGCTCCTCGAAAAGGGAGCTTAAATCTGGCATCCCTCAGGGTGCTGTCCTGTCCCCAATGCTATTTAACATCTACATGAAACCGCTGGGAGAGATCATCAGGAGGCATGGAGCAAGGTGCTATCAGTATGCTGATGACACCCAGATATCTCTCTCCATGCCTCGGATAATAGCATCAACTAAGGGTGGCATCTCGCCTCTAAACGAATGTCTTGAAGCAGTAATGGACTGGATGAGGAAAAACAGACTGAAGCTGAATCCAGATAAGATGGAGGTACTCGCTGTTAAGGGCCCTAGCCCAGGTATGGAGGTTTGTCAATCTGTTCTAGATGGGGTCACACTTCCCCTGAAAGACTGTGTTTGCAGCTTGGGGGTGCTCCTGGACTCGCCACTTCAGATGACAGCTCAAATAGACGTGGCGGCCAGGAGTGCCTGCTGTCAGCTTCGGCTGATACGCCAGCTGCACCCCTTCCTGGAGCTGGAGCACCTAAAAACAGTGGTGCATGTCACGGCTTGACTTCTGCAATGCGCTCTACATAGGGCTACCCATGTGCTTAGTCCGGAAACTTCAATTAGTTCAGAATATGGCAGCCAGGTTGGTCACTGGTAGACCTAAAACTGACCACATAACACCAATTCTGAAGTCGTTACATTGGCTGCCTATCAGTTTCCGGGCACAGTACAAGGTGTTGGTTATTACCTTTAAAACCCTTTATGGCTTGGGGCCAGCCTACCTGCGGGATCGCCTTCTCCCATATAATCCTCCCCGCACATTAAGGTCCTCTGGGAAGAACTTACTGCAGCCAGGGGACCTTCTCTTCTATCGCTCCCAAGCTATGGAATGGCCTGCCGGAGGAGACCCGGCATATGACCAGTCTTGACAGCTTTAAAAGAGCAGTCAAGACTGATCTCTTCCGACAGGCCTTCCCAGACTAGCATTTCCATTGCCTCCCATCTATTGCCTTGCTGCTTGCTAATAGTAATTGATGGATAGTTAATTGCTGTGTATTTTAAGGGGTTGGTTTAGGTGGGTTGGTGGGTGGGGAGGATTGGGTATGTTTTTAATGTATTTTAATGTATAATGTATTTCATGCTGTTTGCCACCTCGATCCATGTGGAGAGGCGGGATACAAATACTACTACTACTACTACTACTACTACTATTATTATTATTATTATTATTATTATTATTATTACTATTATATCCTGCTCAGTATAATCATAAAAGAGAGCCAGTGTGGTATAGTAGTTTGAGCGTTAGACTATGGTCCTGGTTCAATATTATAATTTAAAAAAAAAAAAAGACTATGGTCCTGAAGATCAGGGTTCGTTTCCCCACTCAGCCATGGAAACCCACTGTGTAACCTTGGGCACATCACACATTCTCAGTATTAGAAAACCCCATGACAAGTTCACCTTAAGGTTGCCATAAGTCAGAAACAACTTGACGGCACTCAACAACATAATCATAAACTGTAATCATACTGTGTCTTCTAGAGTACAAATTTTGGAGAAAAGTTGGGAAATAAATAAGATTAATATAATATTGACAACAACAAAAATATTTCAAACAAAAACTATGAAAATAAGAACACAAGAAAAGCAATCTTATATCTTGAAGTACTTGTTTCCTAGTACTTATCAATAACCTGGATAAAGAATATGTAGCATACATCACTCAAATTGATACCATGAAATTTTGCACATTTACCTACTACCAATATGAATGTGATGTAGAAAATTGCAGAGAAGTAAGCCCCACTGTGACAAGAACCAGCATGGTGTAATGGTTTGAGCACTGGACTAAGGTTTGTGGAGTCCAGGGTATGCATACCTGCTAGGCCATGGAAACCCACTGCATGACTTTGGCAAGTGACATTCTCTCAGTCTCAGAGGAAGGCAAAGGCAAACCCAGACTGAACAAATCTTGCTAAGAAAACCTTATGATAAGTTTGCCCTTACTGGTTACAATAAGTTGAAAATGACTTGAAGGCACACAACAACAACAACAACAACAACAACGACCCACTGTAAGATTTTCAAGTACAGAAGCATAATATTGTGTTGTTAATTGAGCAGCTTGATGAACTAGCCAAAGCAGTTTTCAAAATATGAAAAAAAAAAAAAAGGAAATGTAATTCTTGACTAAGTTTCTTTTAGACGGAAGCAATGAGTAATTTTTAGCAATTTTCTTCCCACTGCAAGAAAGTCTTTGAGAACCACAGTTTTCAATGCCTATTCACAATGAGGCCTTATTCTATGCAAAATTCATATGTGGCTGTTTTGCATAGGAAAAGAAAAAGATTTTTCTGCACATTTCTTTGTGAGGGTATTACTTTCTGGACAGAAGATGCTTTTTTTCTCTGCACTGTAACAACTACATGCTAATTTTGCACAGAATATATGCCAATCTGTGAAGATTCTCATCAATCTAGGATTCATTCCATCAGGGTTTCTCAACACTCAAACATGGCCTTCAATCCCTAGAAAATCACATTGCATAATACTCTTTTACATACAATGATGACATTATAAAATATTACATGCAGTGTCAAAGCCAATTTCCTAAAGCCAACACAACAGAAACCAATTTCCCATCAAAACACTCATTTAAAGATTTCACTGAAAAGTAAGAATGTATACTGATTTCTCAGGTTTTCTGAAAGGAGTATTGCTAGCCACACATGTTCAAAGCATTGGGATCATCATCAGAAAGGCTCATGCCTCATATTTTTACTTCCTGATTATAAAGGATCTCTCCAATATTTTCTTGCAAAATGCTTTTCCAACCAATAAAAGGATAATATTATTTCTGTTCTTGGTACTTTCTCTTTTCAGTGTGTTGTGTATGTGTGTGTATGTATGTACGTATGCCCTAAACAATATTTCTATTAGAATTTTTGTAGGTGAATGGCTCCATGCATCTGCAGACATAAACTGTTCTGCATGAAATTTTGAATAATCCTAATGGTGACACAAAACTCCCCCCCACCTTCTTCCCCTATTTTTGTACTTGTATTTGTATATTCTTCACCTTTTTCAAAAAAATACTAAAACAGACTGACATCACTACCTCTTTTTTAAAGATAGACTGGAAAACCTTTTTACATATTACTGCATTTAGTGCTATCAATACAAAATAGCTACATTGCATAACAGTCATTACTTTTGTGTAATACTTCTGTCTTAAACTACACAAATCTGCATCTCTATTCATCTAGCCAGTTGATAGCTAGAATCCTTATTAAGAGTGGGTTCTTTTTAAATGTAAATCAATACTTAAGGCTCTTTTTCTTGCAGTGAGATGTTGGCGGTGGTGGTGATGGTAGAAGGGTTTTTTAAATTGTAATGAGACCATGGTAAAATTATTGGAAAATGCTTCCAGACCTTGGCCATACTTTTCTACTATCCCCAAACATTGCTTGCTTGCTGGTGTGTTTTTCAAAAAAACTGAAATCAGATACGAAGAGGTCTGGTAAATCCCTGTAACAATCCATTTCCTCTTAAGATGTAGAACATTCTCTTGACCAGTGAGTATGATATGGAACCATCTCTAAAAACAGCCAAAACAGGTCAGAGCAAGGACAGACTTTGGTTGCATTGTGGAACTGTGTGGATTAGCATCAGGAAGGAGTTGTAGGAAGGATATATCCCAAAGTTGCAGCTTTTGGGAGTAATGCAGGAGTACGTGCCATGTGGGAGAAATGGACAGAAAGGCCAGGTACAGACAGGGCTCCTATTACAGTGAGCCAGGAGATCATGAAGTGATAATGATAATAAGCATTGGCAGAATGGGTCCATGGGAGTACATCAGAATGTCTGACACAATATGAAATTCTTTGGTCAAAGCAGCTGCTGTGAATGAACCAGTGAGAAGGAAATAGTGAGCCAGAGCTCATTGACACATGCAAGCAATATTTAACACAGAGTGATCCAGTACAGGAATGGATAGCGACAAGAACCGGAGAAGACTGGAGAAACTAGGCAAGTTGAGATAAACAGGTGTGAAGAGACATCCCGTATAAGGTGGCTCTGTAGCTATTGTAGTATGCCAGCAGCTCGCACTATATTTTTAAAAAAGGAATATTTAGAGAGAGTTCTTTAAATGGACCATTGGATGCTAGGAGCTGTAGTTGAAATCTAATTTTTCAGTGCATTTATTTAACTTGCAATTCTGAAGGAATTCCAGGTTTACTATTGCACTGAGGAAGCAAGTTGCAATACTTTAATCTGGAGCAAGGAGAGCCTAGGGACTACTACTGCCATTTGGAATTTAGTAAATAAAATAAGAAGTATATGGCCCAAATTTAGGCAAATTTGGCACTTTGCCTTTCTTCTGAGGAGTTCCACATTATGACAGATTTAGCAAGCACTTGAACCTTAGCAGGGATGGAAATATGGATCTTGATCTATCCAGCTTCATTTTCAGTTGACTACAAAAGCCTGTTTTTAACCTTACTTATGTAATGTGTGAGATGGCAAATGTTCTGCCATTACAGTTCTACCAGAGGAGCTGCTGTGAATATAAATGACTAATTGAAGAAATTATATATGGGGTTTTATTTGAAACCACTTATTGAAGGATAGATACGATCTGTGCAAAGACACTTAGTTGTGGTGCATACATATTCAGGAGTAGGTAGCTACAGAATTTTTATTTTAAAAAAAATGAAATGAATTTTATCTTACCTTTCCAATTCTGAGTGGAATTTTTGTCTCATGAAGATGGCAGAACTGGCCTTCTCTGAAGTCTCATCAGATGATGTTGTGATTTTCAAATATCAACTTTGAATTTATTTTTTATTTTGGAATAGTTATAGAAATGCAAGATCTAAATCATAACAAGTATCGTACTCTAATGCCAACCTGGAACAATATACAGGTTGTGTTGTTGTGGGGAAACTAAAATTGAAAGAAGCATTAAGAATAATCTTCATTTACTAGGGCTGAAATCTTTTTTCAAAAAATTGTAAACAGTGTATCATTTAAAAATTATACTGGTTTGGGAGGGGATCTGGATCTCTCAAATAGTTATCTTTAAAATAAAAAAAGGAAAAGATATGTGTTTGCCTGTCAGAGTCATAGTGTGAAGCTTACACACCTGAAATGTATACTTCTGAGAAATTTGATTTATTTTTAATTATTTTAAATGTAGTTATGCTTGTAGTAACATCTTCAAACACTTCCTGGACAGTTGCCTGATTTTCAGTGGATTCTTTGAAACTAGCAATGAATAGTCCAGTGGGTGGAATTTTAACAGGGTAGTCCTTGTTCTCATGATCATGAAATAGATAGATCCCTTATTGAGGGCTGTAGGGATGTACCAGAACAGGCACACAAGAAGTTATGGCTTCACATTGAGAGGATCAGTACAGTGCCTTCATTCTGACTGTGTAATTTTGCCTGAAGACTTTGTTACCCTGAAATTCTTGGGGGTCCCTGTGGGACACCTTAATATGCTTCACATGATGGGGAAAGTAAACTCAACTGAGCACAAGCAATAGCAATGTGCGAGGCAGGGTAACCTAGCGAGATCTTTTACCCAGTTTTTACGGGGTCAGGTCCAGACAGAAATCACACAAAAAAGTCCAATGAATGACTTTGTTGAACAGAAATATCACACATTAACGCATACACTCTCTCACACACACATCCAAGGGCTAAAGGAAAATAAAGAGTGGAAATAAGATAGCAGGATTGTTAAAGGATTCGTGGTTTGGGTGATACTGCAACTTTTCCTGAAGTTCTTGGTCCAGAAAGCAGCAAAAGAAATGGAACTCAGCGAAGAGACGCTGAGGGGATTGTGCGGCTGTCAGGAGAGGGGAGCAGTCAGTTGGCATGACCAGGAGGTATCCCAAGAACTAGTAAAAAATGGGGACTATTTGTAGGAAAAATTTACCTTGAGGGCAAATCCTCTCCCAGGGAGAACAAAGGGGATAGCAACAGAAAACAACTCCATACTGCCACCTTCATTGATATAGGAAGATAACAAGGTGGCACCCAAGTATCACGATCTTCTGCCGCTTTGGGTTACAGTGTGAGTTTACGTAGATGGTCCTTATCTGATAAGATTTTATTGCTTCCAGGGCCCAACTCTGTGGGAAAAACTCTTAATCCCTTCAAGTTGGCTCCTTAAAGGCTGAGGACCTTTTATCCACTGTTGGTTGGCACCACTTAAGGTCTCCTGTGACTACGTGACAGGGGAGTTTACTGGCCTGACCTGGTTCTTCCAATCATATGACTGTTGTTGCCTATGTGCTCATCCGAGTGATCTCTCTGGTGGGTTAGATTATGTTTTATATCAAAGTTGTAGACCCTGGGACAGGGTTTACCCAGGGAGCAACAACTTTGAAGCCAGACAGTTTTGCTAGTAAATATCTAACATAGCAAGATTTTACAGTATGTTTTCTGCTATTTTGATTACAGTGGGCCAGATTGATTTCAGTCATGTGTATGCTGTTCAGTCCTAAACATATTTACTCAGAAGTGACTTCTGTAGGATTTATTATATAATAAGCATTTGTAGAATTTCAGTTCACAAAGTCTTTCAGAATTCCATTATAAGAAAGTTAGCACTGATGCATCGCCTGATCACAAACGTGTTTTTTTTTGTTTTCATTTCTAAATATATGCTATGGAATAGCTATAGAAGAGTGAGTGATACATTCTAGGAGGCACTGTGCTTGTGCAAAATGATAGTTAAGATTGACAGGCTTTGTCCTTGTGCAAACTGGCAGCCTGTTCAAGAATTCATTTGCAGATCTTTTGTAATGCACCCAACAGACTTTTTCAGTGCTGAGGGTTTCTTTGGAGGATATACATGAGTCTGAAAAACTCAGGAAATTTGAAAATTTCATCTCTATTTAGTTATTTTTCCCCTCTCTTTATAAATTACCACTTTACACGCTTTGCTTGGAAATATATTCTTTTGGTTTTATATGAAAATGACATCAAAACAGGGAGTTTTAGATAGCTGTTGTAGATAAAGATGTAGTTGAAAAACTGCTTCTTCCACTGTGAGGTCTCTCTATCTCTTTCAGAAGTGAGTTTCTGACTTTCCAACTCCTTCTCTTGTAACAGGTTTTTAAGTGGTTTTATATAGACTACTATAATCTCTTTTATGACGATGATGGTAGCTGGAATAATCCTGAGGTTACAAGGATCTCTTAGGTTGTGTTGCTAGACCCTCAATATTTTCAGAGCTCCATAGAAACTGAGGTATAATTAAAACATTATCACCCTTATTGGAAGATTGCCAAAAGTATTTATCCAGTCAACATTCTGCATGATAGGTGATAAACTTATCAAACATCTATCTCATATTTTATCTTGTGTGTGCATCACATGCACAGTCACTGTTAAGGATATACACTCTCGAAATACAGGTGCTCTAGGCATGTAGACTGACCCACAGGGTCAGCTCTTTTCTTTTTTTAATGTTTGGCTCATGGAATGCTGATGCAGCTAATTGCTTGTTTGGGAGTTTCCAGACAAGGTGAGGATGTGAAATGTGTGGTCCTCTAAATATGGCTGGACAGCAGTCTCCAACAGCCCTAGCTAGTATGGGCAATGGTAGAAGATGCTGAAAGATGCAGTCCAACAAAATCTGAAAGGCCACGTACTCCTCATCCCTGACCTAGGTGATACAGTGTTTGAAACAGCCTCAAGGTACCAAATCTGAAGGAGGAAAAACAACTTGGTGGTAAAAAGGCTGAGCAGGAAGAGAAAAGAGAGAAGGAGGAAGCAAAGGAGCTGACCTTTGTGGTGAAAGTATCACTACTGGGCCATGATGTTTACTAACGGCCACAGCATTCAAACTGAGTGCAAACGTAACTTTTATGGTTTATCTGACATTTTCATTCCCTTTAGCATTTTTATCAAGTAAGCTACTTTGACTTTAGTGGGACTTACTCCCAAGTAAATGTATACAGGACTGAAGACTTGATTGCTAATGAGAGTAGGGGAGAGATTGGTGGTCTTTTCATGTTGTCTTTACTCTCAAAAAGAACTTTCTCTAAATGATTTCTTTTTTAAAAAACTGATTATTAAAAATTACCTATGGTCATTTTCAGTAGAAAGACAACCCCCGCTTTTAAAATAGTTGAATTACTTAAATAGGGTTAGGTTTTGAAAAAAGAACAGTGTTTTAAGTGTAATTTTCAATTCTTTTAGAATCTGTTCTTAGGTGTTTTGACCTGGGCTGTGCATACTTTTATGCCACGTTATTGTTAATCCTTTATGTGTATGTTTATTTTTAAAGTGGCCTTTTGTTAGTAATGTGACTTTTGTATTGCATTGTATTGTATTGTTAATTGCTTGTATTGTTAATTGGTGGGGGAGTAGGTAAGAATTAAGGGGAGGTAATTAATAAGTATTTATTTTTGTTGCTTTTGAGAAAAGAGGAAAGACCTTCAGGAAACTATAATGATGATAGTAAATATTTTGAGTGGCAGGGAATCCTAAATGTGATTAATCACTTTTAACTGTAACGTTCAAGCATTGCTAGGACTGTGAATTGCATGCTGGGACCTCAGAGAGCAAGGCAGGGCTCTCTGAACAAGGCATAGTCTGTTGTGGACTTACCAGAACCATCTTGCTCTGGAAGTGTACTGCTGGACAACATAGACCTTCTGGTTTGATCCAGCAGGGTTCTTCTTATGTTCTTATACACAACAAAATAACTGTCACATTTATACAACTCTGTGTTACTGCACCTTCTTCAATGGTGGGGTTCTCCAAGTGTTCTGGACTGAAGCTTCCAGCATTCCTAACCATTAGGAATGTTTACAGGGATATTGGGCACTGAACCTGGAGGGCATGAAACTGAGGAAAGCTGTGTAATGTGGTAGGGAAAGAGTTAACAGCAAGGATGTGATCCTAGCAACTAATTCTGCAATAGCTGTTGCTGGGATCGTGCACTTTTTGATATTTCTTTAGAAGAAAGGCCCACCTGTTCTTTTTTATATTATTATTATAAATACAGGGTTACATAGTAGACTGGGGAAGGGGAGGATAACAAGAGAAGGTGGGATGTAATGACCTTGCCCTATTGAACCAGTACATGCAATTTGATCAATATTAAGTGTTAATTGGGTTGCACTAAGAACTTTTGTGATAGCCTTACATTTTTGTCATTACTCTTGAACACTAAGGATTTTGCTGATTCAGGGAAGGGAAAAGCAATCTGGGAAGAAAATAATTAAGATCTTTAATAAGACAGAAGTTATATTTTCATTGGCCTATCCTACTTTATTCTTTGATTGTTTTTTTTCTCCACACCAGCTGTGTTCCTTTGGTCACCCTGCATGATTACTATAAATATCTCGTAATGTCAGTTGTTAAAAATAAATCTGGGCACATCTGCAACACATATTAATTTTTTAAAAGAGTTATGGTGATATATTTGTTTTAATACAGGGCCTAAATAACCTAAAAGCACTAGATTCCCCCTGTTCCTGGAAGCTAAGCATGGTCAGCCCTGGTTAGTATTTGGATAGACCACCAATAAACACCCAAGTGCTGTAAACTCTATTTCAGAGAAAGGAACTGGCAAAACTACCTCTTAGTATTTCTTGACTAATAAAGTCCTGTGAAATTCAGGCAATTTGAATGCGTGCGTGCACGCACACACACACATGTTTTAATGTATCTTACTGCAAAATTGCAACAGTTCTGCAGAAACTGTTATATCCTTTTACTCACTTCTTGTATGAAATGTGTGTGTGTATGTGTCTTCAAGTTGCCTGTTGACTTACGTTAGCACCTAGATCCTTGCTTCACATGTCTTTTTTTGAAGGTTTATATAAGATAACATTTTAACTGGTATTGTACAGTTTTGTCTTCATATTGGTAATAAGTCATGATAGAAATTATAGTGTTATAGTATTATAATAGGCAAAATGCAAGTTAGCTAATATTGATTGTCATTACAAGGATCATGGGATTTGGATTCCATAACAGCAATCATAGGATTTGGTTTCTTGTTCATCCTCTCCTGGATCATGACAGTAGTCTGCTTTGATCACAACAGTATTCCACAAAAGGGCTTCAGCAAAAAAAACATCATATAATGGTATTCCTACCTAGCATAGACTCATTGAAATCAATGGCATGTATTAGTCTTAAGCTGCCTAAGTCCACAGTTTTGAATGTTTCTATTCTAGACAGAAGTATTGGTAGATCAACCCCAAAAAGTCAAATTCTGAAGACTAACCAGTTTTGCTTACCTGACAGTAGTTCAGTGAGTATGCAAAGGAATCTTGTAGCAACTTTCAGACTGACTGAAAGAAAGAAGTTGGTAGCATAAGCTTTCACAGACTAAGTTTACTTCATCTGATGCATGAAGTGAAGTGTGATATGTATATCATCGGGTGAGAAATTGATGTATAAATGGGACATCTAGAAAGAGAAACTGCAACATCCTCAAGTTATCCTGTGCCACAAAAACCTAGACAGGCATTGCAAAGAACATGGCCAAATATCCCTTCCAAAATAACTGCTGACATTAGATTGAAACTTAGCTGGGTTAAAATTCTATGCTGTGGATGGGACTACAATTAGTCTTGCAAACTGGGAAGGAATGACATTTGACTTTCCAAATGTGAACTCCCAAAAGCCCTCACTGCTGGTCATGCTGGCAAGATCCAGTGGGAGTTTGAGCCCAACAATGGCTGGAAGGCTGTGTGTTCCCCAAACCTATTCTGAGACAATGCTGATATTAGAACATGACAAATCAGGGTGCAATTTTATTTCTGCCTATAGAAATTGTATCACAGTGACAGAAGCCTAGATCAGAAGCAGAGAACTGGTTTAGTCCTGAGGGCTGGGTTGACCTAGACCTAAATTGTGATGAATTGAAATCTTACTTTAAGGCCGAAAATAATATTAACAAACCCCTTTTTAAGATGTCACTGTGATGAAATCCTGGTATATAATTGCTTGGTGGTATGGAAAGAGAAACAGCTGTGATCTTAGTTGCTTGTTCATAGGGTCAATTTATAGAGCTATTTTTTGCAGGCATTTCTTTAAAAAACAAGGAGGGGAACAAAGAATTTCATTGTATTTAGCTGATCAGCCCCTTGTTTTCTGTGGGAATGGCACAGGGTTGTGCATATAGTCAAAGGAGAAGAAATAGCTTTAGGATAGGGAGCAATAGTCTTGAGTTTTTCTTTGTGTCCTGATGCTGAAATAAGCATGCGACATGTTAAATCTTCTGCAACCACATTGGTACTCTCTTTGATTAGGCTAACTCTAGTCTATGTACATTTCTTTCTGAAAAGTCATGCCTCCAGTAAAATAATTTGAACTGTCTTCTTAAATACAGTAGAAGAAAATCCTGGGGGGTACTAAGCAGAAGTAACTGGTCAAAATTGTTCATGGCAAGATTGCTTGCAGTAGGAACAGTGTGTTCCAGTCTCCACTTGTAATTCTGCTTTATAAACATCCCTATCTGTTACTTTTAACTTGCACCAGACACATTAATGGGCACATAAACTATTTGATGTCTCATTATCTTGAAGCTTGCAAAGACACATGACATAAACTGAGAAAAAAATAAATCCAGACTGGTCAGTGGCATAGTGTTTGTTGCCTCTTTGTCTCTGAGGATAAAGCAGAAAGAAACCCAAGGGATAAATGTAGGTTGTTGTTGTTGTTGTTGTTGTTGTGTGCCTTCAAGTCATTTCTGACTTATGGCAACCCTAACGTGAACCTATAGGAGGGGATGTTCTTGGCAAGATTTTATTCAGAGTGAGTTTGTCATTTCCTTCCTCTGAGGTTGACTTGCCCAAGAGCTTTCCTAGTGGGTTTCCATGGCTAAGAGGGGACTTGAACCCTGGTCTCCAGAGTCTTAGGCCATTTCTGCACTAGTCTGTTATAGCGCTATTATTCCACTTGCAACATCCTACTGCAAACCCCAGGATTCCATAGGATGTTGCAAGTGGAATAATAGCGCTCTAATAGTCTAGTGCAGAAATGGCCTTAGTCCAACATTCAAACCACTATACCATGCTGGTTCTATAAATGCAGGTGCAAAAGTTCAAAGTTTGCTGAGGTAACTGTGCTTTATAGAAAACTTAGTATTTCTAGTGCTGCAATTTTATGCATACATGTAGGGAAATAAATCATATAAACTCTGGGGCTTATTCGTGACCGAGACATGCATAAGAGACTGTAGGACTTCTTTCTCATAAAGCCCAATCATATATTTATCTGGAAGTGAATTTTAACAGGCTTACCCCCAGGTAAAGGCATATAAGTGGATCATACTGTAGGAGGGACCATAACTCTGGTGCTAACACCAAATATGCTGCTGTTGGAAGGAGACTCCATATGATGTTGCTCTCATTACTAAGGCCGGCACTTTCAAAGTCATGTGATACCACTAAGCTTCTGGTTTCTCCCATCTTTTCTCCGTCTCATTTCCTGCTGCCTTCTGAAACTAGTTGCTTCATTCCACAGCCTTTCAGGCACCATCCCTCAGAGGATTTCTCTTTTCTTTTTTAATGGATTTAGTATATATTTTTTAAAAAAAATACATATAACAAGGTTCTCAGTTGCATACAATAATGTTCCAGTATAACAAAAGCAGAAAGCCAGTGTGATGTAGTGGTTCCACCACTGACCCTGGAGACCCGGGTTCAATTTACCATGGAAACCCACTAGGTGACCTGTCACACATTCTCAGCCCCAGAAAATTTCCTTCTTCAATACATGTTGTAGCAACCAATATACTTGAAAGAGCAATCTCTGTTGTATAAGACATAGTTGGAGACCTGTAGCCATACTAATTATAGATGTTAAAACCAATGGCTATTGATTGATCAGAAATGTGTATTCCTATTCTCTGTTGCCTTCTTGCTATAAACCTTGCATATTTAATTATAGTTAATGGAACTGTATATGTATAAATTGTTGGCTTGGATATTTGGTTGCCCTCAATTAATGTCTCTAATATTAAAGGAACCTTAGATGCACTTGAAGCTATAGTGCCAAATCTGAATTGTAACAAATGTTTCAGTTGTAGATGTTGCCACTTAGCTGACAGAGGTAGTTTAAACTGTTCTTGCAAAATTGAAAAAGGCAAAAAATAAATACCACATACCTGAGATAACAATCCTATTATCAGCCCATGCCTTCCATAAAAATGGTTCCCTACCCATTTTTACATCAGGGCTCTCCTGTAAGGTCAATTTGGTATGAGCATATGAGTCAAATTACAATTGACAAGGCAGTATTTGCCACACAGTTCTAACCATTGAAATTCTTGGCAAAACACTTTTCATAAAATGAGAACCATATACTGTCCATTTTAACAGAGGTGCCTAAGATGAAGACTCCAAGGTTGACTGTGGCGGATTACTTACTTTAAGTGAATATGTCCAAAAATTAATACAAGAAAACAGATATCCCCAATGGTATATAAGAAGATCTGGAAATCTGAACCATCCCTGTTTGATTAGAATCTCATCCTTTTCATTAAAATTCTAGGAGGAGATGATTCCCCCCGCAAAATTTCCTAAACAGTATATTTGAAATATATTTGAGTTTTTGAAAATATTTGCAAGATATAAGCAGAGAAATTCCAGATATAACACAAACAATTCTACATATAATATTCTTTTTAATCATGTTTATTTTGCCCTACAGACTCAGCTTTAAGTCTACCCATCTCTCTAAATTTTGTTCAATATCTTTTATCAGCTTATTTATGTTAAGGTTAATCATCTGACATAAGTCCCTAGGGATAATTATACTCAAATAAGTAATAGAATGTGGGCAATATTCAAACTGCCATGCTTTAAACACATTGGAGTCCACTGGCAGTATTTGTGATATCTGATTTCTGACTAGTTAATTGCATACTTGGATATCTTACCAAAATTATTAACCCACTGAATCAAACCAGGGACCAATTGTTGGGACTTTGAAATAAACAATAAAGGATCATCTGTGAAAAGAATGATTTTAAATTTTAAACCAACGAGTACAAATCCACTGACCCTGGCATTTTGCCTAATAGCACATGCTAAGAGTTCCAAGCACAAGCTGAATATCAAAAGAGATAGTGAACATCCCTGCGTTGTACCCTGTTTCAATGTTTTTTTGAAAAAGGACAAGGCAAAAAATCGGTCATAACTTACGCTGTGGGTGCTGAATATAATTTTTTTAACTGTTTCAAAAATATTTGAGGAAACCTCAAATCAGACAATACTGTAAAAATAAATGACCATTAATTTTACCAAAGGCCTTCTCAGCATCTAAAGAAGTAATGGTTGGCCGATCAGTTCTTTAGAGTGTATAAAATAAATAAAAGTAATGGAACTGTTAACAAAAATGGAATTGACAGAGTGAAATAAAATGAATAAAGCAGGCAAAGAATGAAAGAAAATGGAGACAAAGAAATATAGTAAAGCAAATAAAAGAAAGACAAAAAGACAAAAAAAAAAAAGAAAGTAGGAAAGAAAAAGATATAGCGTGAAAATGGAAGAGTAAGCCATATGAAACTGGTGCCTGTTAGGCTGAAGTCTGAAGCTGAAATATGCTGGTGGCTGTTATGTGGAAAGTGTTCATCAAACAACTGGTTTGGAACCCTGAGGTTGAGCCTCAGATTGAGCCTCAAACCTAGTTTTGAGACCAGTGAGAAAAGATTTTGCTGCTTCAGCCAATGGAAATTTTCTTTAATTCCACTCCTACTGTTAAATCCTTTTACTCACATCTTAAATATGTACACATTAATTTTTCTGAAAATGGTTGAAGAGGTGTGACTGATTGTAGTGGAAGAGTCAAATCTTAAGCTAATATATTATTTCTTTGGGGTAAAGCTTGGTAAATTAGTTTTAAGAAGGATAGTTGTATGAACATGGCAAAAGCCAGCCATAACTGATAAAACATTGACCAGTAGAGTTGGAAGCATTTGGAGATCACTGTGTCCAGTTACTGCTCAATGCAAGATGTGCAATGAAGGATACCACTATTTCACTCCTGACCGAAGGCTACACAAATCTGCTTAAATATGGCCAGTGCAGGAGCACTCACCACTTTCTAAGGTAATCTGTTGCACTTTCAAGCAGCCTGGACCATGGGAAACACCTTTTAATGTGCTGTTCGAATTTACTTACCTGCAATTTCCACCCATTAGATCTAGTACCACATTCTATAGCAACACCCATTAAGTCTAGTATCATATTCTGTAGCAACAAATCTGTTGACCTTTTACATAATACCCTTTCAGACAGGAGACAACGATTTTTTTTTATTCTTTGTTTATTTATTTGATTTACAGCTTACGTTTTCCTCAAACTGGAAGTCAAGCCAGTTCCTTGGGACTCAAGGCTTCATCTTGGCTCCATTTTTTCACCTTCAAGTGAAACATATTCATTTTTTTTTCAGCCATCCGATAGTTCTAGAGTACTCACCATTCTGGTCTCATTCCTTGGAGATACTTCCATTTGTCATTGTATTTTTCAACATGAACTAGACATATGCACCAAATGTGGCCTGGCCATCTAAGAACAGAATGGAAGTATTGCTTCACTTATGTGGGTACTCTTCTTTTTCCTAATGCAAAAATAGTATTTCCTTTATTTTAGCATCCATGTTGCATTACATATGCATCTAAGAACACAATAGAAGTATTGCTTCATTGGTGTGGATACACTTTTTCCAAGTTTCCAAACCACAGTATTTGAGCTTGAGGTGTATATGCATGATGTACATATGATTGAAGGAGTGGTATAAGAACAAAACTTACTACAGAAAATCATTGTTGTAAATGAATACATTTATGTACTTATAGGGTGAATACATTTATATACAGATGTGGTGAGTTCATTTACCGGTATTATGTGATGAGAAGGCACATGGGATGATTACAGATGGCAGGGCTTAATCTGTGACTGTCAGTGTAGGCTCCACATCATGGTTTCCCTTCAGGAGATGGAATTAAAAAATAATGTGAGAAAGCTAGGGAGTGGCAAATAAAACAGAAAGTGTACTATAGGTAGATATAAGGAGAAGTTGAAGTCCTAAAAGCTAGAACGACCCCATTTAAAACAGGGCATATGTTACAGAACTGCTGCTTAGAAAGTTGATAATGAGTGAAACAAAGGCCCTTTTCGCACCAGGCTATTAAAACGGCGCAGAATGACCTCCGACGGAAGTCTTCTGCACCGTGGAGTGGACTGGGGCAGACTAATTTTTGTAGTTCCACACCTCAGTCCAGTTCGGAGTGACCGGAACTGGTCACGCAGCGTGCTTTTTAAAAACCTCTTTTAAGAGGTTTTTAAAAAGCACAGAGTGCGTGACTCCATGTCGCCCCATTGCTGCGCTCCAGTACAGATTTGCAGGCGTGCACTAGTGCGTGCCTGCAGATCTGCTGGGGGCGAGATTTAGGCTGGCGAGCTTCTCCAGTTGGTGGAGAGCCTCCACCAACCGGAAGCCGCCATTTTGAACGCCAGAGCAGTGCGGAGCGATGAGCTCGCACTGCTCCTCGTCCCGATGGACTCGCCCGGATGCTGAAGAAATCCGGTGAGTCCAGTTTTTGCGCGGTTCCTTTCCCACGTGCGGAAATGGACAAAGTGTGACTGTGTTTATCAGGTTACCCCTAACCACTTTAAAGAGAGTATGAAGCCAAAAGCCAAAGAAATAAGGAATGGTAGTATACAGACAAAAAAATATGTTTCATTCATGTTAGGCCATCAAGTACTTACTTTTAGCACTATAGTTCCTCAAATCCCCCAATCAGTATGGCCAGAAGCCTTCTTGGCTGGGCAATTTGAGGAAATTGTAGTCTAAAAAATAAATTTTACCAAACTATGATCAAGTATTAATAATAGTTCAAAACAAGTCGATGGGCAAAATCTGAAGGAACAATAACACCGTTTTAAAAATTAGACCAAATATGGTGTAAATTAAGCCAAGAATGATGACTGTGGTCCCTCTCCCAGGAACAAGGCCAAAAGAGAGCATCCTGGATTGGATTGGAGATGGCTCAAGATCTTCTCCTTCTGTGAACATACCCCCAAAATGAAGGTGAAAAATATGGAGTCCTTGAGCTAATGTTATTTTTCTTCCTTTTGAAACTAGTAGGAGAATGAATAGAAGGAAGAAGTGGCACCACTACTATCTTGTCTTGTAGTTTGCACAAGCCCAACAAGATTTAAGAAATGGTGGCTTTTCTGTCACAGATTCTCTTTTTCCTCTCCTCACAGTGGCCCTTTCTGCAACACACTTTTTCATGGAGCTGGGGTGCAGGGATCACACAAGAAGCCTCAAGCGAGAGGCTCTCTCATCCCAGTTCCTTCAGCTCTGCAGCTGCCGCCTGCTCATGCAAGAGGCCCACCTCTTCCTTCCGCAGTGCAGCCTGGGATTTTCCCAGGCTGCACTGGGGCAGGAAGTGTGAGCACTGTGGCTCTGGAGCTCCACATGCACGGCAACTGTGCACATGGCCCTGGAGCGATGCGTGATCACGCACCATTTTTGGCTCAAAGTCAAAAATGAAAAAGTGCACGAGCAGCGCCTTCCAGACCCTGGAGCATCATGCGATTGTGAGTGTGTCGTGTGGACCGCTCCTCATATTCGCATGATGCTTGAGGGGCCCTTTTGCATGGCAAATGCCATGCAAAAAGGGCCACTGTTGTTTATAATTTTTGGGGGGGTGGGAAAGCCTGTTGAACTGAGTGGAGGGTTATATCTGAATAAACACAAGTAAGATTTGCTGTTAAGATATGTATGATGTGTTTGTCAAAATGAAGACAGTAAAATTGAAACTCTATTATAGTCTGTGGAAATTAAGGTAACTTGGATATATGGAGAATAATTTTAATTTTTTAAAGAAGTTGGCGCTAATACAGCTGAAGATGTGAAGTGCTGTAAAAGAAATGAGAGGTTTGTCAATACAAAATCATTTTGACCCAATAATTCTCTCTGAGCAATTTAAATAAATGTAAAAAACACCAACACTGCAGCTTATTGAGTCTAGCTGGAACATACACTATCCTGTTTGTGTATTCACTTCTAAACCAGGAAGCTTAAGAATGCCAATCACATAATATATTTTGACACAGGCTATCTGATTGATACCTGTGTGTCAATACTCGTTGAACAAATTGTAAGGGAAGATACATGTTTCCAATATGTGACTCAGTTGTCAGGAGATAAGCACAGATATCAGCTGTAAAGAAGCTATTATAAATAGTACCTTCTCATTATAGTGAGTAATTGGACCATTTAAACAGAAAACTAAGAATGCATGGTTCTACTGTCAATAAATAATGAATGTATTGGGGTGAAGAGCAAAGCCAATAAGTATATGTTTACTTTTTATAATTGCATGTTACTCTTCTATGTCCCTGTTACAAAAGTAGCAATGAAATTTTACAGAGATATCCACATAAGACATCCCACCAGGGTCCCACCAGTGGGGGCAGTATAAAATGGGAAGACAGGGGAGAACGCCTTCTTACCCGTGATGCCACAGTCATGGAATACACTCCCTGTAGAGAACCAACTGGTGCTGATATTACTTTATTTCTGGCACCAAGCTAAAACATTAAAGTCTTTGGGGAGTGCTGTATTTCAAGTATAGATGTACCTTGTTTTAAATTGTTATAACTTGAAAAGTGGTTTTAACCATTGCTTTTAAGGTGGTTTTAACTGTTCATATTTATGTTTTTATCATATTCACATTATTTGTGATTTTAGTCTGAAGATGTTTTAAACTGTTTATATTGTATGCTGAACTGAGCTCCTTTGATAAAGGGTGGGGTAGAAGTGTTTTGATAATAGGAAGAGAAAGAGGAAGAAGAAGAACAGGACAACTTAAGCAAGACGGAAAATATGAGGCCTTTCAGATGTTGTTGTAGTGCAATTCCCCATTGTTATGCTGGCTAGGGCTGGAGGAAATTTCAGTCCAACCAGATCTTCCTCTGTGACTTAAAATGGTTAATCCTTAACGTGTATTAAAGGTACAAGTATAGGAAGAGAAAGGCTAGCAGGGGTGCAGTCTTCATAATAAGGGCAGTACTGCTGCAAACATCGATGAGATAGAGTGAACACAAGATGTAGATACAATGTAGATAAAGACAACAGACAATGTAGATAAAGACAACAGAAAGTCTTTTTGTAGTTACTCTTGCTTCTGGGAAACAAAGGGAGTTTCACAGTGTGAGTTTTTCTTTCAGATCCCTGTGTTTTGTGTCCCTGTTTTCAGAGTCATAGAATCATAGAGTTGGACAAGACCACAGGGGCCATCCAGTCCAACCTCTTGTCATGCAGGAACACACATCAAAGCATTCCCAACAGATGGCCATCCAGCCTCTGCTTAAAAACTTCCAAAGAAGGAAACTCTTCTACACTCTGAGGCAGCATATTCCACTGCCGGACAGCTCTAACTGTCAGGAAGTTTTTCCTGAGGTTCAAGTGGGATCTCCTTTCCTGCAGCTTGAATCCATTGCTCCTTGTCCTAGTCTCTGGAGCAGAATAAAACAGGTCCACTCCCTCCTCAACATGACATCCCTTCAAATATTTAAACATGGCTATCATGTACCCTCTTAACCTTATCTTAAGCAGACTAAACATACCCAGCTCCCTAAGCCTTTCCTAATAGGGCATGACTTCTAGACCCTTCACCATTTTGGTCACCCTCCTCTGGACATGTTCCAGCTTGTCAATATCCTTCTTGAATCGAGGTGCCCAGAACTGAACACAGTATTCTAAATGAGGCCTAACCAATGCAGTATAGGGTGGTACCATTACCTCCCTCGGTCTAGACACCGTACTGCTATTGATGCAACCAGGGATCGTGTTGGCTTTCTTAGCTGCCACATCACACTGCTGACTCATGTTCAGCTTGTGATCTACCAAGACTCCTAGATCCCTTTCACACATGCTGCTATCCAGCCACATGTTCCCTATCCTATATTTGTATATTACATTTTTTCTGCCTAAGTGCAGGACCTTACATTTCTCTCTGTTGAAATTCATTTTGTTAGCTTTGGCCCAGCTCTCCAATCTGTCAAGGTCATTTTGAATTTTGATTCTGTCTGGTATATTAGCAACCACTCCAAATTTGGTATCATCTGCAAATTTGATCAGCATGCCCTCCCCTCCTTCATCCAAGTCATTGATGAAGATGTTGAATAGCACTAGGCCCAGGACAGAACCCTGTGGCACCCCACTAGTCACTTCTCTCCAGGATGAAAAGCAACCATTCATGATCACCCTTTGGGTTCAGTTGATCAACCAATTACATATCCACCTAACAGTAGCCTTGTCCAGCCTGCATTTTACTAGTTTCTTTGCAAGAATGTCATGAGGAACTTTGTCAAAGGCCTTACTGAGGTCAAGATATGCTACATCTACAGCATTCCCTACATCTATCAAGCTTATAGCCCTATCATAAAAAGAGATAAGATTAGCCTGACATGACTTATTTCTAAAAAATCCGTGCTGGCTTTTAGTGATTATGGCATTGCTTTCTAAGTAATTACAAACTGACTGTTTAATGATTTGCTCTAGGATCTTTCCTGGTATTGATGTCAGGCTGACCAGGCAATAATTATTTGGGTCCTCTTTTTTCCCCTTCTTGAAGATAGGGACAACATTTGCCCTCCTCCAGTCTGCTGGGACTTCTCCTGTTCTCCAAGAGTTCTGAAAGATTATTGCAAGTGGTTCAGAAATGACTTCTGCCAGTACTTTTAATATCCTTGGATGTAATTCATCTGGCCCTGGAGATCTGAATTCATCTAGTTTAGCCAGATATTCCTGTACTACTTCTCTACTTATTCTGTGCTGCACTTCCTTTGCTTCCTCACCTGCTCCCCATGCCCCAGGTGGGGTATTTCTATCCTTCTGGGAGAAAACTGAGGCAAAGAAGGTATTGAGTAGTTCTGCCTTCTCACTTCCCCGCATTATTAACTGGTCATCATCTCCATGCAGTGATCCTATCATTTCCTTGTTTCTACTTTTGCTGCGGACATATCTAAAAAAGCCCTTTTTATTGTTTTTTATGTCTCTGAATTCATTCTGCGCTTTAGCTTTTCTGACCTTCTCCTCCATCTCCTGGCTAGTCTGTTCTTCATAGTTACAAGTCTGTCCTCTTAATATAGTAATAAATTTACAGTCTCATTGGGTTCCCTTCTCTCATGCTGTACCTTCCTAAAATCTGGCTCTGTAGTAGTGTATTGCAGGAGCAGACAATGAATAACAATTTACACAAGATTTTCAACCTGTTACTTCTTGGTCTTTTAGCTAAATCAAATATACAGAACTCATTGCCACAATGGAAAGGTTGTTATTCCATGGCAAGAATCCATTGTGCAAAGCTTAGCTGTGGCCCTTTCTGCAGCATCCTCCCATCCCACAATGGGGACTGGAGAAGGACATGAACATGACAACACTTCTTCATGATGTCCTTGTGGTCCCATCTTTCTGTACCCAGGAGGTGTGATCGTGGATTAAATCATTGCCAGGTTTTTCCCTATCAATGACATGCATTCATACCATCATCTTGGACTTACTTGTCCTAAGGAAGCCCCAGAAGTGCGATGGCTGCAATTCATGCCCCAGAACAGCCTGGGAAAGTACCTGGCTGCACTGCAGAAGGAAGAGGCATGGCCATCACACTCCCTTACATAGGGAGCTAGCTGGTGCTGAGGAGAGTGCTCCCATCGCAGTCTGCTAGGATCCCTACCAGACAACTTCAGCAAAAGGTAGGGTGCAGAAAAGACCTGTGTTAGTGATGTCATATTCCTGATTCTGAGGAGTTTCTTCCATTCTAAAAGAAACTTCTGAATGTCATGGAATAAGACTGCAAGTCATAGAGCTTATGTGGGCATACGTGTTGCCTGCAGATAGTACCAATAAATATTTTGGAATATGTTGGAAGTGAGGGCACACACAAAAGAAAAATGCATAGGTTGTTGGATTAACATTCACTATGTATGTGAATTTCAATCCTTTCCAATGAGAAAATCCAAATTTTCCCTTGGAAAAAAAAAAAACTCTGAAAAGAAGAGAGCTCTTCGGCAAGAAAAAAACTATTTTTATAAAATTTTATACACACTCAATAGGAAATTAAAGTTGTCCTTTTATTCCTTCCTTATCTTATAAATACTTCTGTACATTCCCTAGGGGTTCTCTTTTTCTTTCCTACTCAGCCATTTTGAGGTTGCCAATTGGAACCTTAATTGTTTAATTGGCTTTTTATGTTTCTACATTTTCAATTGGCTTTTGCATAATGTTTTCTTCTTTCTGTATGTTTTGACAAGCTATTCTGCTATTAATGAGTGTGACGCATTGACACATGGCCAAGTCCTATAGCAAACCCACTCTGGATCTTTATTTTGTTTATTTCTGTTTATTTTGTTAAATGTAGTGTGTATACATATTTTCTCTAAAATGATCTGAATTACTGACCTCTTAAATGTATTCCAGAGATGTATAAACCAGATTTTCTTGGTTTAAAGAATCTACAGTCTTAAGCAACACCTGTTTCCCTATATATAATTTTGAGCCATACATTCACATAGATGCCACTAAAAGGAGATTACCTTCAATTAAGTCAATTTTGGTCCCTTGCAATTATTTTCATCAGTAGGTTATACTAATGTATTTAAGGTCTCTGATTTCACATAGCAAGCTGCTAATTATGAGACACACTCTAGAGATTCTCGTAGACTTTACGAGATCCTAAATTGTCAGAATTTGCATGAGAAAAATGTCCCTGGTTTGTGGACTGTAACAAACCTGAACTTGCCACCAAGTTTATTAACAACCACACTGTCAGTCTGTTGTACAATGAATTATGATGACATTAACTGTTTAAGCAGCTCATATATTTTCTATATATACTGTCTCTGTTTATTATATTTAATATACAGATGGAGTGACATTAGTAGTTGTGTTCCTAAGTAAATACTCGTGTCTCTGTACAACTAATGAAACCCAAGCAGAGGTTGTCTATGACACAATAATCACTTGTTCAGCTCACATTTGGATCTGAGAACCAGTTCCCCCTGTGTTGTGTCCTCTGAGAGAAGGGAACACAAAGTGGATGAAGCTTTTTCATCTGTGATGCTGGTTGAAAGCAACTTGCCTCCCTCATTTTTCTGTTCAAGGAAAATGAAGATACTGCAAAGTGTATAGTCAGAGGTCTGTCCATGTCTCTTATTGATAAAGGCTTAATGACCACATCCTCTGACATCATCTGTGGGGTCAGAGGGGCCTGGAATTTGGTCTGGTTGCTCATCTGCTTGGTACACATATGCTTGTATGGTATGTATTTCTCCTCTTCATCCTGGAGAGAAGTGACCAGTTGGATATCGGAGAGTTCTGTCCTGGGCCCAGAGCTAATCAACATCTTTTAAAATGACTTAGATGATGCAATAGAGGGCATTCTTATCAAATTTGCAGATGACACCAAATTAGGTGGGGTAGCTAATCCCCCAGAGGACAGGATCAAAATTCAGAATGACCTTGACAGATTAGAGAGCTGGGCCAAACCTAACAAAATGAATTCCAGTAGGGAGAAATGTACGAAACTACACTTACACAGAAAAAAAATGAAATGGTAGATATAGCATGGATGACCTTTGGCTTGTATATGTGAAAGAGATCCAGGAGTCTTAGTAGACCATCAGCTAAACATGAGTCAGCAATGTGATGCAGCAGCTAAAAAGCCAAAGAAATTCTAGGGTGCATCAATAGGAGTGCAGTGTCTAGGTGAAGGGAAGTAATAGCACCACTTTATTCTGCTTTGGTCAGACCCCACCTGGAATATTGTGTCCAGTTCTGGCAGCACAATTCAAGAAGGATATTGACAAGCTGGAATGCGTCCAGAGGAGGGTGACCAAAATAGTAAAAGGCCTGGAAACCATGTCCTGTGAGGATCAGCTGAGCAAGCTGGGTATCTGCAGACTGGAGAAGAGGAGGTTCAAGACATGCTAGCTGTTTCAATATTTGAAGGGATGTCATATGGAGAATGGAGTAAGCTTGTTTTCTGCTGCTCCAGAGATTAGGACACAGAGTAATGGCTTCAAACTGCAGGAAAAGAGATTTCACCTGAACATTGCAAAGAACTTCCTGATGGTAAGAACTGTTTGACAGTGGAATACGCTGCCCTGAAATGCAGTGGAATCTCCTTTGGAGGTTTTTAAGCAAAGGCTGGAAGGCCATCTGTTGGGAATGCCTTGTTTTTGTATTCCTGCATGGCAAAGGGTTGGACTGGATGGCCTTTGTGGTCTCTTCCAACAGTATGATTCTGTCTCTATCTGAAATAGCACATGTGAATGTACTAATAGTTCATTTCTTTTCTAGTACTTATGACCAGGTGAGGAGGATCTATTTATAGCACACTTGAAGAGTGTGACCCATAGGGCAATTATATTTAGCAAGTCCTTCTCAGTAGTGACACTCCACGAAATTCCCTTTCAGTCAAGATCCAGCTATTTCCCCTCCTTTGGTACAAATACAAAACATATTTGTCTATGTTTGGAGAGCTGGCAAATAGTATATTTGTTCATATGTCAATCAGTGCTGTTGGTTTTGTTTTATTTTTTTACATATCTGTGTTCTCAGTATTATTTTAATGGTAGTTGTCTGGTTACTGAATTTTATGTAAGCTGTAAGCTGCCCTGGGCTCTTTGTGGAAAAGAGTAAATTATTTTTTAAAAAGAATCCCTCAAGTTTCAGTTCATCCATTGTATGTAAATCTTGGATGGATTTTTTAAAAATTATTGTTACAATTTACAAAACCTCCAGTGAGCATGAGTTCTGCTGGGGGCTCTGCTGGCGGCTTTGCTGGGGAGAGCAAGCTTGATATGCTGGATTGCCATCTCGACTTTGTAAATATTGTATATATGTTGTAACAAAGAGTAAAGAGCCTCCATATTGGAAGATTGCAACTTGGAGTTGGTGAGTGTTACTGGCTTAGTGCTTGTGCTGCTAATGGTGTTCTCTGCTGCTAGGCACGCTTCCATGGCTGTGCGTAGCTATTTCTGCTAATCTATAAGGAGTTTTTCCTTGACTGGCTATTTTTGCCTTTCCCTGTTTTTTGGGGTAAAGTCTATAGAGTATTTAATATAATTTTAATTTTTGTGTTTAGCTACATATGCTTTTTCTTATATTTTTGCTTTATTCTGTCCCACCATTGGGAACATGTGGGATCTAAATAAAGTGATTGATTTATTGCATTCATATCACGTCTGTTTTGAATTTGTCTTTAAACATAGTGCTTTTTGTAGACTAGGAAGAAAGAGGTAACTGGTTTAATTAAAACTTGTTTAGATCACAAAAGTCAATACATCTTGTATAGAATCATGACAGACATGCATTCTAAAATGCAGTGGGATCTTGTAGCACCTTTGAAACTGTGAGGAAGTTACTTGGTAAGTTAGTAGTTACTTGGTCAGTTAGTCTCAAAGGTGTTACAAGATCTTTTTGCATACTGATACAGACGAATGAGCCTATGTCTTTGAATGTGTTATAAAAGTTGGCTTTGTATCCTATCCAAAATGCTGAAGTGTTTCCAAAATATAAAAGCCAGAGTGGATTCACCACACTTTTGACATAAACACCATCAGACATGCTTCTGATGTGTTGATGTGTTGATAGAGCACTCTGGTGTGCAGTAGTGTGCTTTAAAAATATGGGCATGCTCTATTTGTTCATTTATTCATTGTTACATTTATATCCCGATTTTTCTTCTTCAAGTTCCATATATGCAATGACTGTGTGAACATTTGTATAATCCAAGCCTTGTGAAAATTCTAAGATTTGACTCACTAAAGAATTGAAAAGACACACACTTAGCAATAGAGGATGTGGCTTGTAGGTAACAATCCTATGACCTTTCCAAGTATTAAGACTAGTTGCTGTTTTCTTCCCATTTAAGCAGGTAAAGACAAAACATCAAAGAATAAAATATGATCCAAGGACAATTCTAAATGATGCATGTGAAACTTTTTTTTTTTTGGCCAGAAATAACTGGCAATTGTAAGATCTGTGACTGATCACAGAGTATGATTCATCTTTGTCCCATTCTGACTGTCATTGACTTTCTTGTGTGAAATAAAAATTCTCAGTGTCATACTCCTACTGCCATTTTAAAAAAGAATGGTTCTATGAGCTTTCAAGATACTTGAGAACTTAATTTTCCAACTATTAATATATCTGACTATTTCAGCTTTCTCCTGATGCTGCTTTTGAGAAATGCTTTTGTTTCATTCAGGTCCTAGCTAAATGTACAATTGGTAAATCTCTTTGCAAACTGGAAATGCTCCTTCTGCTGATTACTGCTAATGTGCTGCAGCCTTTTTGCTTTAAGTGAAGTGTAATGACCATGGCATTGATCTTCAACTGTTGTTTTAGGCTTATTGTTCAGCTGAGTCATGCAGCAGAACAGTGAGTACAGGTGGCTTGCCCGGCTGGTAGCAATGAGATTGAATAAGCCCTCTTTGCCTGGTATGATTCAGAGGTTGAAAATTATATCAGTGAAACTATACACTTTCTATAGAAGCCAGCATGATGTGGTAGGTAGAGCAGGAATGGGGAACTGGCAGCCCTCCAGGTGTTGTTCTTGGTCCTACCCAGGATAGCCAACACTGAGGAACGACAGACAGTTTTAAGGCTTTTCCAAATGGGGCAAATGTATTTGGAGATTGTGTTTTTTATTGTTTAATAGTAGTAATAGCAAGAATAAGAATAAGTAGTAGTAGTAGTAGTAGTAATTCATTGTTGATTTGGACTATTTTCTAGCAATACCTGGCACCAGTTACAAGATTTTATTCTCACCCTCAAGTGTTGTTATTTTTATTTCAAGACATCAGAACAATATGTTCCCTTCAGTCATCTTCCTTTCTTTTAAAATGCTTTTACAAAGTTATAGTGCATCAGTGAAATAGCACTTTTGCAGTATAACTCTACAATTCTTAAAAATAAAACTTCAGAGTTTAAAAATTTACTCTTCAAAGCATAAGATCACATCAGCAAACCATGTTCCAGTTTAAAAAAAAAAAAAAACCCTTTGAGGAACCCTACTGCAGATCCAGTAAAGAGCCATACTCCAAAATTGAAGGGATGGATTCAAAAGTGAAAACAACTGAAAAAAGCCAATGAGCTATATCACACTTCTTTAGACCAGCCAATGAGCTATATCACACTTCTTTAGACCAGTCCAGAAGAACTATCAGCCTAACAAGTGAAGGCATGGTGAGAGATACCCCTCCAAAGGTGGTGTTGAAATGTCTATTGTAAAATCTCTTTTCCCAGGGACAACACTGCTTCCTTGCAGAGAGTTAGTTTATGTGTGAGGAGGTGCCTGACAGAAGAATTCTACATAATCAGAAGGGCCAGTTGGACACATTTTGCTGACTGAGATGAAGAACAAGATAGTGCCATCTTCCATCCCATGTACAAACGCTACCTGGGCTGCTGACTGAATGTACCTTCAATATTGGTGATGACATTGTTTGTCACTACATCAACCAGTTGGACAGCAATCTCCTCCACCATGTTATTAACACCTCCCACAACCTGCTTACTGACACAACTGTACTGTTTTGCCTAATGGTAGGACTGGACCTGATAAGGACACTGTGGACTGTGATCCTCAATGTGGCAAAATGCAGATGAGGAGCCCCTCACTGCAGGTAAATACATACCAATGGATGGACGCTCAGAAGGGCATGGCTGAGGCTGGGCCACTAATGTAGTCAAGAACCTGGTCATTGCACGGAACCCCCTTTGTATGATTTAATGTGTGGAGAAGGGCCTTTTTTGAAACAGTCCTGTATATATAAAGGAAATCCTTCCTGAGTTGCACCAAAAGTTTTGCTATATTAATGGTATTTCAGCTGCTAGTGGTATATATATCCCCACATGCACACACGCACGCACATGAACACACATTCACAGAATTTTCTTTCAGGAAAATAATTAAAAAGAAGCAAATTTGACAATTTCTCTTTCATTTTCTTATATTGTAAAATATTATTTCTATGTTGTATATTAAGTTTCTGGTATGCAACTTATTATAAAAAGTTTTTTTGGGGGGGGCAGGGGAGGCAAGTCTGTATAGGGCCTAAATACCCTAAAAGTACCAGATCCAGTCTGATGCTAGAAGTTAGGCAGGTTCAGCCCTGTTTAGTACTTGCATGAGAGACTGCCAATGAATATCAGTTGCTGTAGGCCATATTTCAGAGGAAAAAACTGGCAAAACCACCTGAAAGACAAGACGGTGGTGTGACAGACTAGCAAATGCCTGTTCTGAGTCTATAGCTAAGTGAGGTTTGGAGCCTGTTTGAGTGTTAAGAAACAGAATGAATTTTCCCCAGCAACTAAACGGGAATTGAAGGGACAGTGCTTAAAACTGGAGGGAGATCTCGAGTAGATGTCTGCAGGGTTCTGATCTGGGGCTGATGCTCTTCAATATTTTTATTAGTGATTTAGATGATGGGGTAGAGGGCATCCTTCTCAAATCTGAAGATGATACAAAACTGGGAGGGGTAGATAACACATTGGAAGATAGGAACAGAATTCAAAAGGACCTTGATAAACTAGAAAACTGGGCTGAAATTAATAAAATGAAATTCAACAAAGAGAAATGCAAAATTTTATATTTAGGCACAAAACCAAAAGAAGAGATACAGGATGGGGAATACTTAGCTCAGCAATACTACATGTGAAAAGCACCTTGGAATTATTGTTAATGGTAAGTTGAACATGAGCCAGTAGTGTGATGCTGCAGCAAAGAAGGCAAATGCTGTCTTAGGCTGCATTAATAGAAGCATAGATTCAAGATCAATGGAAGTAATAATCAAGTGAATTAACAGTCCATATTCTGTGCCCATCAGGCATCATCAGGAATACTGTTCTGGGTGCCTCATTTTAAAAAGGATATGGACATTGCAGTGAGTTGAGAAAGGGGCAATGTGGATGATAAAAAGTATGGATAACCAAACATAAGAGAAGTTGAATGAGCTGGGCATGTTCAGTTTGGTAAAGAGAAGACTGAAGGGGTGACATGGTCACACTCTTTAAATATCTCAAGGGCTGCCACAAAGAGGAGGATGCAGGCTTGTTCTCTATTGCCCGAGAGGATAGATATAGGCCTAATGGTTTTAAGTTACGGGATTGTAGATTTGACTGGACAAATTAGAAGGAACTTCTCGATAGTGAGAACAGTTTGGCACTGGACCTAATTGCCTAGAGAGATGGTGGGGTCTCCTCCTATGGATGGCTTCAAAAAGAGACTGAACAGCTATCTGCCGAGGATGCTCTTGTTGGAGATCCTACATTGAGGAGGGGGTTGGACCTGATTGCCCACAGGGGCCCTTCCAACTCTGTGATTCTATGTTTGAGGCAATCCCATCTCTTGAAAGCTTAGTTATGGGTATTCACCTGTTGGAATGCATCACCTCAAGCATGATTTTCACAAAAGACAGTGTAGAGAGTTGATAGCTGAATTACTTTCTTAAATTTGTCACAGTTCTGTGGCCAAATGTGCACTTAACTATTTCCTTTCATGTGGGAATAAAAGACTAAATGCAAGAATTAATGGAATGTACATAAGTGGAGACATACCAAGTTCCCAGGTCTACTGTGGGTGGAACTAACAATTGAATTTAGCTCAAGGTGTTTGAGAATTGAGGAGAAAATTTTGTTATTGAGATATTTACTTTGAGATTAACCAGACCCACTTGCAACAGGCTAGAAAGAGCAACAATGAAAGAAGAAATGTAAATTACCCTCCCACCTGTCACCCAACTAAAAGCAAAGGAGGCCATGACCAACACTAATAGAAATGCAACAGCTATAGATGTCTCATCCTAGAAGAAGAAACACTACCATGATGCATGTTTTCCCAATGACACATGTCAGGAGCAGCTTAAAAGCTGATTGGAGGCAGAAATGGCTGGACAAATAGTGCTGTGATGGCCATGGAGTTTCGAAAATCTAGGTGGCACAGGAATTGTCTGTTCAGGAATACCTGAACAGGTGTTTCGGCTAGTCTTATATAGACATTGGGATCAGAGCTTGGAAGATTTTTTTGGATTATAACTTCTAAAATTCCTAGCTACTGTGAGGGATTTGGGGATTCTGGGAGTTGTCTTAAAAATAAACTGTCCAAGCTCTGCTTTCTGTCCTGTACAATGGTGGAAATGTAAAGTGCATTTTAGTCACACTAAAATGAATAGAAGATGTGTGGAGAGACATTGTCCTAAGTTCTAACCACAATAATTTCAAACTTGCTCATGTAGACCACTTGTTTTATTCAGTAACACAATAGTAATTAATGTAACAGCTTTGGTAGGAAAATGAACTGCAGCAATTTAAACATTACTGTCATGGTAATGAATTTTAACATTAATAACATGCTTCATCATTTTCTTTACATAAGATTCAATTTAGTGTTGTAGGAGTACGTGGCACATTTGACCCATCATAAAATAAGCTTAAGTAGTTTTTTTTCTTTTTCTGTGTCAAGAGCTTTTAAAAAATTAACTCTTAGTATATTAGTATATTTTACATGTTAATTTTTTAAAAAATCAAGATTTATGTTGAAGTTATGATAATATCTATTAGCTCATATTGCTATATCATTGGTTTTATTGAAACTGGCTGTGGAGATTCATGCTTCCCACACTGGAGAACACTGTTCTCCAGTTCATAATGCTTGATTGCCTTATGAATTTATCTCCATTTCCCCAAGACATTCTTTGGCTGAGAATAGGAAGTGATTTTCTGAACATGCATGGGTAAGCAAGGAGCCCTGGGAAGCATAATTTCTCAGGACTCCTAAATATTCAGTAAAGCTAGGCAACTATAGCTCTGACATGGACACACACGGGATGCAGGATACATTGTGTCCCTGCTGAGACCTTAGGAAGCCTCGGAGAGTATTTTTCCTGTGAACCTCCAATACAGGTTTAGACACCTGCATCTTGAAAACAAATGGTGCCAAGAGCCACCAAGGTTTTAATAATACAATTAATAAGTTTCTTCTCAAAGATAAGAAGGAATACTTTCAGGTGCTTTCTTCCCACTGCAAGAAAGACTTCAAAAACCATTCAATTTTCTAAGGCTATTTGCAATTCAGGAGTTATCCTGCACTAAATTTCCATATGGGTGTTTTGCACAGAAAACAGCATTTTCTGTGTGGAAAATAATATTTCAATGCAGAAATATTAATTTCTGCACAGAAAATGTTGGTTTTGATGCAAATCAACCATGAGCAAATGTTATACAGACCAAATCCCCAATTACAGCTTTTTCTGCAGAGAAAATATTTTCTGTGCAGGAATTAATATTTCTGTGTTGAAATATAATTTTCAGAAAATAATGTTTCCTGCACACAAAATAATGTTTTCTGTGGAAAACAACCATGTGTGGGTTTTACACAGAATAAGTCCCAAACTACAAAGATTCTTATCCATCCAGAATTCTTTATTAGAACTTTAGTAGGAATTTCTGGAAAGCAAGCTTTAGTTCTATGAAGTTAATGAGTGAGATAAATCTTCTGGAGTAAAATTATCAAGGGAGTCACAGAATGTTGAAACTGAGCAACTGGTGAATGTAATCACTTCCACAGGTTCCTGGAAGGACTCTTTGTTGCTTTGGATGAAAGAAATATGTAGCTGACACCTGCCTTTTCAGAAATATGTAGCTGACACCTGCCTTTTGATATTCCAGTCTAGGAGGAAAAGTAAGTGTAGGCCAGAGTACGTGTAAGGAGACAGTCACACTATGTGCAGTCACATGAAACTCTGTGGAGCTAGCCTCTGAACATCTTATGATATAGGACTGCAAAGAATACTTTACACTAAGAGTAAGGAATATCACTCCCCCCAACACACATACCTTGGCAGGTAAGGCAAATGTTTTAGGGTAATATTGGTAACCACCCAACCATAATGCAAAAGCTCATTTCTCTTTTGCCTGAGGGCACAATTCTTGTACAACTTGACATGCGTCAGGTCTGAGCTATTGCCCAGGAGATTAACTGAAGTGTCATTTTATAGCAAGGAAATGTGTATCCAATGTAAAAAAAAACAAAACATGTGAGGATTCCAAAGAGAATCTTATACAGGTTGTTTCCTTTAATACTTGCAAGCAGCAGTTCCACTTCAACCTGGATCTCATTCATTTAGAATGATGAAAAGATAATTTCCCTTCCGTCAAGCTGCCCTGAATGGAGATGAAAATCAGGGCAATATCATCGGTTTTGCTGAAAAACCACCCCTATCACTGTCTTCCTCCCCTTAAATTGTTTATATTCCAATTAGTTATTATAATAATTAATATTTACCTTTAAGCATTGTTTTCTGAGTTTGATTTTCTCCTTTTCCATCCCCATGTTTTTCTCTTCATGCAACGATTACATTCTAAGGACGTTTCTGCACTACGCTGTTATAATGCTATGATTCCACTTTCAACATCCTATGAAATCCTGGGGTTTGCAGTTTAGGGAGGGGCATTTAGAATTCTTATCCGGAAAGCTCTGGCTGAATTCCACAGGATGTGGAAATAATAGCACTATTAGCAATGTAGGGTGGAAATGGCCTAAGACTCAGGGAAGGGGCTGCTTTGTTTTATTGGTTTTATAATGTGGGAATATGTTTTTCTTTCAACTGTAGAGCTTAATGGCATGCCTTAAATATATAAATTGAATGATAAACACAATATTTTAAAAATTAGAATTACCAGATCAATGCTTATATGCATCAGTTGCCATGCAGTAGCTGCAGAAAGGAAGGAAAACCTGAGCTTATTTTACTTCATTGTCACATGATCTTTTTCTAGTGAGTAACCTGCTTCGCTAAGAGTAGAACCAGCCTTCAGCAGGCTCACATCGAACACTAGAGAACTCTCCATTGTTGTTGGAAGTAGGTAGTTGGTACACATGTAATTTGCTCTACCACGGACATCAAATTTTCTCACTAGAGTTCCAATAAGTGTCACAGAAAGATCACAGCTTTAGACTATTTGTGAAACAGAAGGCACAGCCTCAGAGCTGGTTCATACTCTGTCACTGTTTTCCATATGCTTTAAAGGCTACAGTTAGTGCTGTAATTATGGTGCTACATAACATTCCCAGATGTTTTTATGAGCTATAATCTCTATGTATTTTATACTAACTGTTCAATTTTTTTTTAAAAAGTCATTTTTGGTCATATACTTTCCTGGGTATTAATGGGAGAAACTACTGAAGCTGCAATTTCACTTTAGCAAGTTTTTAGATGATCCTCCCCCAAAATCATTCATATTGGAGATGTGTCCACAGTTTTGCTTGATGGATGTGCTGATTCATTTTTCACCATACTGGCAGGAAGGGGCTATCAAGTAAGAGAAATTGATTGTTTCTTCCGCTCAACGCAAAAGAAAAAACATGAAAGCATTTTAAAAGTAGTTAATCTTGGCTGTCAAGAAGGAAGGCAAATTACACTGCTTTACCTGC